>JBBPCY010064608.1:0-12341 GCA_037974405.1 Brachyalestes nurse
AATAAATACAATTAACATTATTACAGTAAAGAGTGGTTTTATGTGTGGCAAAGTGTTCTCCTAACCATTTCCAGACCACTTTCCTTACGGAAGTCCAATATTCATTTTAGCTACAGTCAAATACCTGGTTTGGCTCGTTTTACTTCATTAGATTGAATCAGTTGTGCTGCTTATGGAATTTTAAAAATCCACACAATGACTGGAGGCAATGAGCAGAAATCTGAAACCAAACCTGTGTTCTTCTCACAAAATAAACTCATTTTTAGCAAAAAGCAAATCTTGACACTTTTTTTTACTGCTTTCTTGTTCATCTGAGTTCATTCTAATGTTCACTTGTGTTTTTGCTAGCAGAAAGAAACCCACTGCTGATATAAAGAGTCAATTTTCATAGGTGCCTAAGACGTTTGCATGCCTTCAAATGAAATAATTTTACAGAAGAGTAACTTGAAAGTTATGTTTTTCTTTGTAAACCAACTTTGGAGATACTAGAGCTTTTATTTCTGACAGTGATTATGTATTGCTGTATTATCAAAACCTTGCTTTTCTTCTAAGGGTCAAATGTCTTCAAACGAAATGGAATGTAAAGGGAAGGTGAGTGTCTGTGGATACCCCTCCACTGAAGGGCCTGATTACAAGTCTTGATGTTTTTAAATGTTTTTTGTATGTGTTCATTTTGGTTGAGTAAAGTAAATAAACGTTGTGTAACGTAAGTGTTAGTCTCCACATTTTAACACAACAAAAGCCTGAACTCTGAATCTCTGACATCACTGAACTCCTGAAATCTACCTCTGATACGCTCCAAGGGTTTTTTCTTCAGTTGGATCATAGTCAGAAGACAGATGTGGCCGGCTGCAAACTTTCCGTTTTTTCTTTCTGAAGAACTTGGTTGGACGGGCAGTACAGTTATAGTTAAAGAGCATTAAAGAGTCCCAGTGATGAGATTTGAGGTGCTTTTAGGCACGGGGAGATGTTTCGGAACTGCTGCCAGCCCCTCTTATTGTCTGCCCCTCGTGATTTTTATCACATGGATCTTTGTCTTTACCTCATCAATTCATAAAAGTTCATAAAAGGCCAGATTTGTTCCAGTCTGTTCTTGATGCTGATGAGGGAGGCCTGCAGGTATCTCATGCTGGAGGTTCAATATTTCTCCCCACTCAGTTTTCTATGAATGTTGAGTCAATATACTTTCACTTCTACACTCAGCCACTTGCCACTTCTCTATTACTTTGGAATTTTTCTTCACAGCTCTAATAATTTCCCTGTCAACTGTTGTGGTTTTCCTTGAACGGCTCGTTTGACACAAAATGCTTTGTCCTTCAGCAGTTTCTTTCTTTTTCAGCTCATTCCATGCTCATAGAAGTTCTGCAATTTTTTTCCCTGTGTCTCAAACCTTCTTTATGCCTACCACTGTCACCATTCACCATATGTGACAACAGCCCTTCAGTTATTCTCCTCACTGTTTCTCTGTTTTTCACAGATGTTTACATTGGCATATAATGTTTGGGTAGGTGGTCCATTTCAAAGTAACATTCACATGAATGCAGGACCCAGGGTTTCCCAGCAGAACGTTGTCCAGAGCATCCCACTGCCTCCACCGAAACGCCTTTCTCCCATTGTGCATCCAGATGCCATCTCTTCCCCAGGCAAGGAACACACACATGGCTGTTCAAATCAGGTAAAAGAAAACATGCTTCATCAGGCCAGGCCACCTTCTTCCATCACTCCATGGTTCAGTTCTCATGCCCATGTAGGAGCTTGTGGTGGTGGACAAGGGGTCAGCATGGGCACTCTGACCAGTCTGCAGCCCCATACGCAGCAACACTGTGTGTTCTGACACCTTTGTATCAGAGCTAGCATGAACTTCTTCAGCGATCCTGACACTCACCCATGTTTCAACATCAACCTCAAGAACTGGTTTTAATGTTTTGGCTAATTGGTGTATATATGCAGACGTTTTAGATGTTTCCAGGACGATGAACAGCTCTGTAGATGATCCTGTACCGATTAAGAAAGCTGAAGAATGATTTATGAAAAATTAGAATAAAAATTCAACTCCAAAATACAGCCCAAAATGTGTCATGAAATTACGGTATAAAAATAAATAGTAAAACTTTAAACTTTAAAATGGCCTAATTCCTGAAAAGAGCTTAATTCTGCACAAAACTATAAACCCGTGATAAAAACTATTTTGAGGGACATTTCCACCATGAACGAGCAGCAAAACAGGAAGTGAACAGAAGAGGTTGTTGCAAAACCTGCATGCACCGATGTGTGAAGTTTGTCCCATACAAACCGAAACGTGTGTTAATTCCCACGTCTGCATTAGTCCTGCACTACAGCACTGCATTTGATCATTCTTTGGAAATTACAACGAGCCTTTGTTTACTTCCATGTGCAATTGTGGGCTGCTGCTGGGTGGGGAAAGTCCTTAGATGTCTGGATGTAGTATATATACAGGGCAGGAGCAAGTGTGGAATGAAGACTTTCGAACACAGCCCACATTGCAGCCATGCTGACCACTGTGTACCACTGTAAGTAATATTCTTGCACATTGCTCTTCTGTCCACTCTGTTTTAAAGGTTGATTTCTTATAATTTGTATTGAAAAAGCTTGAAAGAGCTTGATACCAAGGTAAGGGATAGTTAGGGATGAATATCTCCAAAGAATATTCTGTAATATTCATTGAATGACAGACTGCAATTCACTACAGGAAGTGTAGAGGGCAATATGGCTTCTTTTGTGTCAAAGGACAGAATAAAATTTGTTTTGCACAGACAGAACAGAGTAACAGAGAATATAGTGACCTGAACAATTCAAGTAAAGGATCAAATTGGATTAATTGCTCTGAGATATATTCATCAACTGCAATGTGTAGGCTACAATAGGCACTGGGTATACAGAATTCTGCCAGCTACTTTTGGGTTCACAAAGAATTTTGTTGTGCTACAGTCAGTTTAGGACAGAACTTTGTTGGGACATAATTTTCATGATTTTTTTGGGACATAGTTTTGTTGGGCTACAGTTGGGTCAGGACAGAATTTTGTTGGGCTACAGTCAGTTTGGGAAATTCCTTTTTCTTAGGCTTCAGTTGTCAGGACATCATTCTGTGGAGTAACAGCTGGGATGAGACATAAATTTGTTGGGTACAGCATGGTTGGGACAGAATTTGTTGGGCTTCAGCTTGATCAGAACAGCATTTTGTGGGCTTACAGTTGGGTCAAGACAGAATGGATTTTTTCAAACATGGTTCTTCTCAGGAATTGTTTGAAGAACTGTTTGAGGAGCCCTGTTTTTGGTGTCCCATCACGACTCATCCCCCAGGTACTAATTCTGAATGAGGAACTCAGGTCATGTTCTGTAAATACCTTGGAGGAGATGGAGATGCAACTTTATCGTAGGACGAACAAAAAGATTTTATTTGAAGAAGGTTCAAGAAATAACTCATGACTTGGTATAGAACCTTTATGTTGTGTGAGGTTTTATCACTTTTTCAAATTTGGCTCTTCTGGGATTATGTTCATCATTTTACTGGGCTATAGTTGGATCAGGACAGAATTTTGTTGGGCACCAAACGAGTTGGGACAGAACTTTGTTGGGCTACGGTTTGGTCAGGAAAGAGTTTCGTTGGGCTACAGTCGGTTTGGGTTCAGTTCAAAATTTCACGCCATAAATCCACAAGTCATGGTTCTTTTGCAGACTCTCTCCTTCTGCTCCTCTCCACCTCATTATGGCAGCTGAGTGTTTTAAATCCAGTGGGGTCACGTGGTCCTTCAATTCTCCTTAATGGGAGCTCATGCAAGGACCTTGCGCATTCTCTGCTCTGGAACGTCAGAGAGACGCTCACAGTGGTACGTGGGTCCTAACTTAAACTATGTCCTATAAAAAGTATGTCTGTTTTAGAAGGGCATGAAATGAAATGTAGTGTCTCCAATCAGGAGCACTTGTTCAGAGGACTAAACTGCACAGAGCAGAGCGCGGAGATGCAGCTCAGAACCCAAACACTCGCTGTGTGTACGCCTCAGGTGAGAAACTTTGCATGTCTACATGCAAACAGATTGTTTTCAGTATTAAGTGCAATATGAATGAACACAATTGTACAAAAACTGTGTACCCTTCACTTTACAGCACCCCAAATGCTCAGACAGCGGAGACTTCACCTTCGACAAGGTTTGCTGATTTGTCCGATTCAAACAAATCCAAGTTTATCTTGACATTTCTTTTCAAGTTCATCTTGACACCCCGATTGTCCACTGCAGGATGAATGTCTCCAGAGCGTGGTGGAAGATCTCAGGCAGTATCGGGCAACATTTAAATCTTACAGCGACAGAAAGCACATTCTGGAACAGTCGGTGCTCAAAGGCATCGATGATCTCATGCAGGTATGGACTGGACCGCTCAAAGGAATGGCTTGGCCAAAATCTACTTTACACTGTTTTTTTTTTTACTGACCCCAGATATATTTGATGAGTTGAGACACGTTTGGAGTCCAAATGTTGCTTCTTATGGAGTTATGAGGCTCTTATGTTAAAAATCCTAGATGGAACAGTCCCCCAGGTGGTCACCCCATTATGGACCCTACCAACAAAGGTGTAGGTGACTACTGACATGTAGCCTTTGTTAGAAAATTTGCCTCACAGCAAAACTTGGAGCAAAATTTGGGCTCCACACGTCTTTGCTAATGGATAACATCTGTAGTAAACAGGACATTCTAGATTTGATAGTTTACTGAACCATTTCATTAGATTTGTGCTGGAAACGGTTATCTACTACAGTTCAGATCTGCCAGTTTATTTTGTACACTTCCCTTGTACCTACGACCTTTATATCCGGTACACCAACCACGGGGATGACCTTTGTAGGCTTACAGTAGCTTTAAAAGCTGACACTCAAAAATATATGGCAACTCACTGTGCTAAGAATGGCCCACTATTCAAGAATTATCTGGTCGTGGTGCTCCAAGGGTGGAAAATATGAAGAAAATTCACTACATCAATGACTTATATTTTATGTTTTTGGCAAGAATGATGTTGATACTATCATATATTTATATATATTTGGTTCATATGGATCTGACTGACCTTTGCATTCACTTTAGATGAATGAAAGCAAGGTTTTGTGACAGGAGGCGAATTTAATCTGCCTGAAGAAAACACACATTAATATCCATGCTTTGTTTTGTTTAAACAGAACTGCTTTTCCGTGACACTGCTGGAGGGCTCTCCACCCCTGGTAAGACAAACCTCTCTACAATAACACCAGGCAACAATTCGGTGGTAACGTTTATTTTCATGTAGCTTCAACTAAAAACTAAACTTGACGGCTCGGCTGATGTTCTTTTGTTATACTTATAACTTTGAGCTTTGAGGGTTATTCGCATCGTTACTTTATTTGTGCATGCAAAATAAACGTTGCTCCCAGTGCTGTTAATATTTTGCAAATTCCATGGATGCTGGTTAAAGCAGATCTTTGTTACCCAGTCTAATCCTCATAGTTCATGTTCATAAAATGTGTAACAACAAACACACATGCATTAGTAGGATCCTGCTGGTGTGGGTTTACTCTCTTTCTAAAACGAATAGCCCCTGTGGTGGAGATTCTGTTAAACAAGACATTAAAATGACCCAGTTCATTTTTTACCAGCCGAACTTCACTAATAAATGTTCTGGTATTGCTCACAGGTTTCCATGGAGCATGAAAACTCCTTTGAGGGAAGACTGAAGCTGTGCAAAGTCTTAAAGGCCTTCCAGATCCGTGCCGTCACCATCAACCGAGTGGTGAACCACATCCTGACCACAGAGACAGGAGATGAATGATCCACTACACACAGTTTTGCAATTCAGACCACAATGACATCGTGTTTTTGTCATTTTGACAAGTGGAAGTAAGCCTAATTGTTGAAGGAGTTGTGCAGTAATTGCAGTAATGGTATTTAACCCTATTTATTTAGTGTATTTATTAATAAATTATTTGATGCAATGTCCCTTGAAAGGCTTTTTTGTGTTTGTGTTTTTTCTGACGGGTGATTTTAGAAACCCCTTCAACTTTGAAACTCCGTACAGACTCTTATAATTACACACCTTACAAAGTAGTTCCATATTAATTACTTACAAGTGGTTACAGGAATAACGAGCCTTTAGATTAATAACTAAATACTACGCTTAAAGTTTAACGGGGTAAAAGACAAATGCGGATTCTATGAATGCAGAGAACTGAATGGGTTCTCTTGGGGTACCAGTAACCATCATTATCTGTCCTGAGTGAGAAAGTGAGAGAGAGAGAGAGAGAGAGAAAAGGAAGGAGGGAGGGAAGGAGAGAACAAGAGAGGGTGTAGGTTCAGCACCCTGGAGAGCAGCTGACTGTCCCGGTGCAAATTTGGTTTAAACACATTTTTGCTCTAAATGCTTTAAATTCAGCAAATTGTGCACTAAAATGCTTTTAAATGTTTCCACCAAACATCACCAAAGGTGTTCATTTCACCAGGGACACCCAAACCATTGCACTTTTTAGGTTTGCAATAACTGATTGTAGCCCAAAGCACAATTTATCAATCCCTTCTCGACCCCTCCATCAGTGGAAAGGGGGCAACTATTTTGGTGGTTTAACATGGCGGTATGCTGGCATTGCACTGGTACAAGTGGATTCAGCTCCACTGATTTAGGTAGTCTGTCAGTAGGCCTGATCTGTCACACCTTTGCCTCAAACCATTTTGAGTTGGTCCATAGGCCATCGGCTCCCTTGTTAAAACATAGAAAGCATACAGTTTCTGTTGGTTTCTGGTGATTTTCAGTGCTCTTTAATGGTTAATAATGGCGTTTTGTGTTTTCCTGGTGGGCTGAGTCATTAATCCGTCGTCTAAGCAGATTGTAGTAATCAGGGTCGAAAGAGGAATGCGGGAGCCTATCTCAGTGGTCAGAGGGCAAAAAGGTGGAGGAACACCCTGGACAGGCTGCCAGGTCATTGGAAGGCAGATGTACACATTCACTCAATATCCAGTGTCACAGGTCTTTGGAATATTGGAGGAAGCCAGATTGGGAAGTCCCCTCAGATCCGGGAACATGCAAACACCACACAGAAAGGATCCTAGCTGGGAATCGAACCCAGGACATTCTCCATGAAGCAAATGCATATTTAACTACTTGCTGTGCT
Source organism: Brachyalestes nurse (assembly GCA_037974405.1). NCBI lineage: Eukaryota > Metazoa > Chordata > Actinopteri > Characiformes > Alestidae > Brachyalestes > Brachyalestes nurse. The sequence goes on from JBBPCY010064608.1 coordinate 7,147, forward strand.
AAGAATGACACACCATACAAGAAATATCTGGTCCCTTGTGGCCCCTTTCCAGAAATAAAAGGGGAGGAGGGGGTTAACATATGATCAGTTCTGCAGATGGGCATAAGTCAGCAATTGTACTGTGGGGTTCTAAATCATTCATGACAGTCAAATAGTTACATATTATTAAAATATGTTACATCCAACTTAAATGGTTGAGCAGCTAAACAAGCTGACTTGAGACTTAAACTCATTCACATTCATTCACTAAACTCATTCATTAAACTCATTCACAACATGCAGCAGTTGAACAAGCCAATATGACCCTGTGGCCTTACATTGTTGAGCAGTTAAACAAGCCATATTGAACCCAATCTACCTTCAATAACGCAGCAGTTAAATAAGCCAGCTTGAGACTTGACCTCATTCCACAGTAAAAATAATGCAGCACTTAAGACTGGAACTCATTCCACCTTGAATGTTGCTGCAGCTGAACAAGCCGACTTGACCCCAATCCACCTTAAATAATGCTGCACTAAAACAAGTCGACTTGAGATTTGAACTCGTTCCACCTTAAACAATTCAGCAGTAAAACAAGCCGGCTTGAGACTTGACCTCATTCCACCCTGAATGTTGTTGCAGCTGAACAAGCCGACTTGAGATTTGAACTCGCTCCACTTTAAATAATCCAGCAGCAAAACAAGCTGACTTGAGACTTGAAGTCGCTCCTCCTTACCCGGAGCATCAGAGGGGGAGCAGCCTGAGCTGCCCGGATTCTCCGCAGTGTCCGTCCTGCTGTACCGCGGAGCCTGGCTGAATCATGCGGTCCGCTCTTCTCAGCGCCGCCGTGCTCTCACTAGCGCCGTTTCTGCTCTTCACGCCCCTCGGAGGAGTCTCCGCTGAGGGCGGCGGGAAAGGTGCGGACAGTCCGGCTCCAGAACCCGCTCCAGAACCGGCTCGGGTCGTTCTTTAGCCGGTTAGCTCCCGGTACCTCTGGCTGCTAGGCAACAGAGGCTAGCCAGTTAGCTTTACCACAGCACAAATATTTTGAAAAATAAGACTTCTCAACTAGTAATTACACGCTTCCTTCACATGAATTGAAACATTTATCGCTAGGGTAGCTAAATAATAATGAATAATTTGTTTGGGTATGCCTTTTCTCTCAATGTCGTGAATTAGCAAACTAGCTAGCTTAGCAGTGGCAGCCCAGATGCTCAGCTGGTTCATGTTTACTGAGCTCTGCTTTGATAAATACATTGTTAAATTGATACTATGGAGACAATAAACATCTGTTATAGTTGATTGTATATGTGTTATTTTTACAGTATATGTCCCTGTAGTGCTCGTGCAACCGGCAGGAACTGTACAACCATTGCTAACTTTAGCCTGTCAGCTTTCTGAGTTTTCAGCGTCTTAATATTTGAATTTGTGTCTTTTGACTCTTTTTCTCCTAGGATTTGGAGACCACATCCACTGGAGAAGTCTGGAGGACGGGAAGAATGAGGCTGAAGCAAGGTAGACTTGCTGGAATTTGCACTTGTCCACTTCCTTATCTTGTTTATCAGCATGGAGTCTTTGTGCAGTTGTTCTGGGAAGTGCCTCCAGGTGTTGGATGTTTTTTGGTTTGAGTTCACTTTCAATGGATCTTTCTAATCATCTTCTCTATGCTGTGCAGTGGGCTGCCCTTGATGGTCATCATCCACAAGACCTGGTGTGGTGCCTGTAAAGGTATGCTGTTTTCTTCAGTGGAGAAAAAAACCTACACACACACATATATATATATATATATATATGTATGTATGTGTGTGTATATATATGTATATATATATATGTGTGTGTATGTGTGTGTAGGTTTTTTTCTTCTATATACATACACACACACACACAAAACACATAGCAAACACATTCGTGGATTTTTTTTCTTAGAAGCGAACTAATAATTGTTCACTTCTATATTAGCCTACACCAGTGGTTCCCTGGTCCTGGAGTCCCCATATCTGAGCATTTTAAGGCACTTTTCCACAGGAAAAGAGCCATGCTGTACTTAAACCATACTGTGATGGTAAAGTACTTGCAGCAGACTAATTTTCCAGTGTATCTTAGACCAGGAAAGTTTCTGACTCTGTTCTGTCCTCAAGGACATGGAGTCGAACGAGTGGAAAGTTTTTCTGTCAGAGACTCTTTTGTTATTGTGGTCTTTTATTTGTGAGATTGTTCTTGAGTTTTATATTTATTATTCTTTTTGTATTTGAATTTGAATTTTTGTATTTGAAATAAAACAGTGGCCTCTTTCTGTGTTGTGATGACATTTTGGCCAATCGGAAAGCAGCGATGCAGTCAGCTCTGCTGCAGCCCGCTTTTGGCCCCACCGTCAAGGAGCTCAAGTATGACTCGGGTTCGGGTTGCTTTATTTGTAATAGAAAAACATTTGCAATACGGTTCCTTGTTCAGTGGAAAAGTGCCACTAGTGTTGTTCCTAAAACTTGACTATATAACACATCTTTCCTGGGCTGAGATGGGTGTGTTAGTGCAGTGAAAACACACAAATGTGCAGAGCAATGGTGTCAGCAGGACCAACGCTGGGAACAACTGTCTGCAGCCATCAAAAGCAAAGAAGCAGTCTAGAGATTTTTGTTGCATTTGTTGAGTTTTATGTTGTGTTTATGACCACACAGGAAGTTGGAAAAATCCATTTGACTGACCATCCAAATTGTAATTCCCACTTGGCAAGTTGGAGTTTCCAATGAGATGCTGTTCTGTTGTGTCGTGTCTTAAGTAATACCTAAGGAGTTTCAAGTTTTTTTAGACAACTTTTTTTACATGTAATATCGCTAATGCTGGACTACTTTAATAATTGTGACTTTCATGAAGTTTGAGAAGTCTGATTTCCCAGCTGTTATGAATGCAGCATTAGATATAATTGTAGCTGAACTAAAATATTAGTTTTTATCCCCAACTGTCCTTCAAGCACTGAAGCCCAAGTTTGCTGAATCCAAGGAGATCTCAGAGCTGGCTCACAACTTCATCATGGTTAACCTGGAGGTGAGTGTGAAGTGCTGTTCACAGGTTCCACAGTTCCAATAACCCAGAAAATAACCTGCAGTGTTGCCCTGGCAATGGCAAAGCATGACACTTTACCAACCCTACAGATAGCTTTAGATTAGACACCTTGCTAATATGTAAAATTAATATGTTTAGCCTGATGAGGAACTTCATATAAAATAACTTTCATTAACCCTTGGAACATGAGCGCCACAGATCCATGTTGGAAGCACAACAAATGGTAAACTGTCATCATGCGTCAAAACAGCTTTTATGGAAGTTCCCCCAGTTTGTGTTCGTGCTCGAGGTGCCAGACGTCACGCTGGGCTTTGGTGTTCCTCTGTCACGTAGAACCAAAGTTATTGCAATTTAAAAAACAATAATAAACTCTATTGAGGTTTTAAAAATGGCATGATGAACTTAAAGAGCAAAAATGAACACATTTATTTTAGGTTTTAGAAACAAACAGAAAAAACAAGATCTTTGAAACCAGGAGAACTTTCAGGATAGTCTCCGCCCACAAGTGGGTGAGGAAAACCTGCAGAGGGAGGGGGTGCAGAGAGCAGCCAAGTGACGGCGCGCCAAAGAAAGAGTAGCAAACAGCGAGCGTGTAGAACAACCACCGGTCATATTTACTGAAATCAGAGTTTACTGATACACTCTGAGTTCTGACGATAAACACTGGTTCTGTTTACTGAAATTCACTGAGTTCACTGATGCTCTGTAAGAATTGTAAGGGTTAACAAGAATAGCATAGACAGGGGTGCAACTAATCACTTTTTGGGGGGTTATGCAACAACAATTTTGGTGCCTCCCAATTTTGTCCCCCTCCCTCTACCCCTCCCTCCACTGGGGTGAACAAGCACTGTGGAAAGTAAAGGAGAGGGCGCGCATCTCTGCAACATTGCTGGTCATAACCTACTGCCAGTGGCCAGGCCCTGCGTTTAAGTATTTTAAACAGCATATTTAGAGCATAGTCATGATTTAAAAGCGCAAGAACAGTTTAAATGTCAATGATATATTTTTTTTTTGTCCTTGCCTTGTTTTGGCGCCCCCCCTCTGGCGTTGCAGCCATATGCACCGCATATACTGCATACCCCATTTTTGCGCCACTGAGCGTAGAGAACGTAGAGTGCCCCCTCTTTCATTGTGTGGCAGTATATTGTAATATTCAGATTAAATTATGGTGTAGCTGTTAATTATATTACTACTATAGTGCAGTGATGGACAGAACATAGTAAACAAAGTGTAATCTGGTCTTTCCTACCTCATTTCCATCTTCTGAATATTACATTTTGTTTAAAGGATGAAGAGGAGCCAAAGGATGAAGCCTTCAGTCCAGATGGAGGTTACATTCCCAGAATACTCTTTCTGGGTAAGAAACTAGTTTCTATATTTTGTCTATCATATTTCAGTGGGCTTTTCATTGTGTTTAGTGGACCCTATATTGTTTTTGTAACATTAATATTTAAAAGTTACTTAAAAAAAAAATAGAATTTGCTGCCTACATTTAGAATACATGTGGAATTGATTGTGCCTGCAAGAAGGAAATTTCTGAATGAGAGTGATGTCCAGTATTAACTTCCTTTTTTGTAATTGGAAACTGGAAGTTACTTCAGTGTTGTTAGGGTTTTAGGCAGCATGTTAGACAAGCGGATTCTGAAATTTATTTGAACTTAAAGGGGACATATTATGCAAAACTCACTTTTTGCATCCTTTTGTATTTCCATGTCTCTTTACTGCTCCTATAAACACTCCAAGTGTGGAAAAAAAAATCCATCCGTTTTCTGAGAGTCAGTTGAAAGATTTTTGGTGTCAGGAATCATACACTTCTATGAGCCGATTGGACGGCTCCCTTATTCTGATGTCAGGAGGAAATGTGCATAGAACCGCCCCTCACCTGTCGAGCCCCGCCCACTAGATCAGTTGAAGATCCTCCATCTTTGTCTGCTGGTTTTACAAGAATAAGACGCCAAGCGTTGCGGCTACAGGTGAAGGAGAGTCACATGAAGTGTGTGTGTTTATTTCACTCGGGGCCCGACTCGGGGTCCTATATATATATATATATATATATCTCTCTCTCTCTCTCTCTCTCTCTCTCTCTCACTCTCTCTGTCTCTCTCTCTGTCGCTCTCTCTCTCTGTCTCTCAGTCTCACTCTCACTCTCTCTCTCT
>JBBPCY010064628.1:0-12339 GCA_037974405.1 Brachyalestes nurse
TTTTAGATCTTTAAGTCCATCTCATGAAAAATTGGAGCAGAAACAAAGGTGTTGCGTTTATATTTTTGTTGAGTGTATAACTGTGACGTCTGGGCCTCATCAGCCACGCCCTGGGTTTATGTTTGGGCGCGGCGCTAAGCAGCAGCAATCACAAAAGACAATTTAATCAAAATACGTGCTGCGATCACGATTTAGGGCTTTTTGTTGTGCTAGGACTACGCTTCACTTTTTCATGCTAGGACAACACTTTACTACCCTATAGCCTACATTTTCGGCAGTATATACGCTAACTGGTGACTGAGGGACAGTAGGAGAGAAATAATGAGTTGATTCCTTATCGTATTTGTTTGCAAAGCGGTTGAACAGGTTGAAATGCCGTGAGACAGGGAAAGTACTCCTAACCCTGAACCTAACCTTATCCCTAACCTTAACCCTAAAATACACAGGTTTGTGAAACGTTGTCCTAGCACGAAAAAAAGCCCTAAATCGTGATCGCAGCACGTATTTTAAAAAGAGATCGGGTTGTCAGGTGTATGACTGCCTTGCTAAATGCCACGCCCAAACATAAACAACCAGCACGGGGACAAGGGGGCCCGGACGTCACAGAAGCAAAAAATGTGGAGGATATCTGCGGTTTCTGAGAATTTGTGGGAGTTTCCGTGAACAATTATTAGTTGGGTTCTATTTTTGTAATATGTGCATAGTGTACTTTTTATTATACTGTTGTGTATATTTTTTAGTCAACTAGTCATTTTAATTTGCTGCTTCTACTTTCTTCTTATGTCTAATTTGCTGCTGTAACAATGCCACTTGTGGGACTAATAAAGGGTTATCTTATGTTACCTTAACATTATAATGACAATATGTCACACTATGTCAGAGACCACATAACAAACAGAAATGATGAATGATATTGTTATCAGCAGATATTTTACTATTTAAGAAAATATTTGAGCAGATATTTAAAAATTGAATTGAAAAAAACGGAAAAATATTGGGATTTGACTAGTAAAATTAACAGTGATATTTCATGACCTATTCGTTACACTCTGGAAGAGCAGAACGTGATGCAACACTGGGCTCCTGGAGTTCAAATATTTGCACGGTATGTATTTTACTGCGCTTGGAACACTGTAGAAATAAGTGATGCATTTCTATATAATAGTAATCTGAGTAAAATTACAGCCCGAGGCTCCATAGCTATGAGACCACTATAAATCTTATTTTTATTTAAGCCATAACTATACAACACAAAAACTCAAAATAAAGGATAGTTATTCAAGATAAATATTCAAGATCCTGTCTCTAGGTCATTATTGATTGTTTTTCCCAATGCCGGGAGGGTGAAGGCTGAGTGTCCTTTAATATACCTGAAACACCTCTGCAACACCACATGCTGAGAAATACTGAAATACATGTAAATATTTCAATTTTTTCCACTTTTCCCTCAAGTAGTGGAGCCGATAATGTGATGTGTAATGGAAAACATTCAATTAGGAAAGAATGCAATACATTTTCAATAGTGGTCTGAGACTTTTGCACAAGACTGTATTTACATGGAGAATAATATTATAAAATAGGATGAGGTAGAGGCCTCTATTAAAGTGACCAGTGAAAGTGAAAATTCTCTCATACGTGAACACTATGCATTTAACCCATTCACCGTGTGAGGCAGTGTGTGGGGACGGTACCTCGCTCGAGACGCCTCAGAGTTGCTTGGCAGTCTTGGGAGTCGAACCCACGACTTCCTTATTGCAGGGTAGTGCCCTAACCGCTAGACTACCAGGTAGGACATGCTACAATAGTGGCTAGTGAGTGGAAGAATGAGGTAGGTGTTGCTAAAGAAGCGCCCAGAGAGCTGAAATGTAGACAGAGTTCTAATAAAGTGGATGGTGAGTGGATGTTTAAGGTGGGGGTGCCAAAAAAGTGGAAAAGTGATGTATTGCCAATAGGTGGCACATTTGTTGATATGTAGTCTCTAAATACAAAACCATAGTACTTTCCTGAGATGGTTTTACACTTCAATTTCTGATTAAATCCTTCAGTCATATGCAAAAGTCTGAACTCTGTTTTGTGAATCTAGGTGCACATTAAGGGCACCCAAACTTTATGTGCAAACTTTTTATTCCTCCAATTGCTTTAATATGGATTCTTGGGTCTACTGTTTTGTACACAATATGGACAAACGTACTGGGACACACCTGTTTTTCAGGGTTTGATCTAGGCCACTTACTTCCAGTGAAGGAAAATCTTAATGCTTCATTCACCAATACATTTTGGACAACGCCATGCTTCCAGCTTTGTGGACACAGTTTGGGGAAGAACCTTTTCTATTCCAGCATGTATAGAAAAGGCCAGACTGTGCCTCAGTGCAGAAAGCAAGGTCCATAAAGACAAGAATCCTGACCTCATCTCCATCCAACACCTTTGGGATGAACTGGAACAGAGATTGTGAGCCAGACCTTCGCATCCAACATCAGTGTCTGAACTCATAAATGCTCTACAGAATGAATGAGCACAAATTCCCACAGAAACTCCACAATCTTGTGGAAAGCCTTCTAAGAAGAGTGGAAGCTGTTATTTGTGTACAGGGAGGACCAACTCTATATTAATATTTTTGAATAGAATGCCATTAAAGTCCATGCTGGTGTAATGGTCAGGCGTCTCAATACTTCTGTCCATATAGTATATGTCTATTTTTCTGCAGAAAACTGGCATAAACTGGACCTTTTGTTTTTTCATAGCTAAAGTAATGAGCACCTGCTGTTCTCCAAGTTTGTGAGGAGTGTGTGTGCAAGGAGTCAGGTTCAGGAAAAGCTGCAGTGACCTACAGTGCGAAAAGCGTTAGAAATGGTCTGTCTGTCTAATGATCATGAGCATGGCCTCCTGCTACCACGCTCACTATAAGACTCAAAGAGCAAAAGAACAAGCGTGATAATAAAGAAGCTCTTAGTTCAGTGAAGAGGAAAATGAGTAGCGAAAATCAGAAATGACCAAATGACTTTCTTTATCATTTTCCACCATGATGCTATTATTATTATTTAGTTTGGAAAGGTTGAAAAGTTCTTGTAATGGGGACAGAATGTCCTCCTCACACTAACACTCACTATGGCTAAACCGTCACCTCTCTAACACAAGAACCAAACCCAGCCTTCAGCAAAGAACCCCTTCTTTTAAGAAACCCCTTATATTTCTTACATTTCTTATCTTTCTAGTTACTGGGCATTTTATTAAAAACCCCGACCTTATACATCCACTCACTGACTACTTAATTGGAGGCCCCAGTCTGATACTTCCACTCATTGGCCATGTAATTAGAACCCCTTACCTTATACTTCCATTAACAAGTGATTTTATTTCTGTTCTATGTACTCGGCACTTTAGAAGCATTCTTCCACTAAATTGCCTTTTATTAAAAATACCTACCAAAAGTTCAATACCATTTATTAAAAACCTTATTTCCAGTCATTTCCAGTGGCCACTTTATTAGAAACAACCCTTACGTCTTACCTAAACTCACTGGCCACCTAATTAAAAACACTAACCTTATACTTCCACTCAATGGCCTTGACACTTTATCTGAAACCTCATCCTTGAAACCTTCACCACTATTTTCACTGTTCACTTTATTCTAAACACCTTCGTCTACTCATTGTCCACTTTATTAGTAGCATCTACTATATCTCCTTGGTTATTTTATTAGAAACACTTACCTTATACTTCCACTGACAGGCCACTTTATGAAATCTGTCCCTTATACTGTTTCTTTTTGCGATGAATTGATATTTTCAAAAGTCTACGATGAATTTATTGATGTTTTGATGTTTGAATGGACCTATGAGTATTTGCTCATTCTTCCTGGCTGTCTCCAATTCTGCAAGGTTATGAGGGGTAAATGATGGATTTGCAGCTTCAAAATCCATAAACGGTGGGATTTAAGTTAGGAGATTGGCCATGCATGCAACTTTAACTTCGAATTTGGAATCCAGTCTTGGGTTATGACTTTCCCTTTGGTTTTGTTGTCTTATTGAAACATCAATCTCCTCCACTTTCTTTGGCCAGAAACTTGAATCTAATATGCTCATTGCTCCTTTTCCTTCGATGATGTGTAATGTTCCGATTTGACAGAAAAGCGACCCCATTTTGTGATGCTCCTACCTTTATACTTCTCTGTGGGTACAGTGTTCCTGGGATCACACACATAGTCCTTCTTTCTCCAAATATGACAAAATTAAAGCCAGAGTTGTCTATTTTTTCCTGTATGACCAATTTACATTGTTCCGAAAGTGTTCTGAGTGACTATAGACTTGTTTAAATCACTTGTCTGTCTGAGGATGATTAGTTTTGTAAATTAGATTAGAACTTTCCACTTGCAAATTACTGAAGCAGTTGTACTTGCATGGATGTTAAAGGTATTTGAGCGAGCGCTGTTGCATTTTCCATTCAAGAATTGTTTTATAATGCTGTTCCTGAAAACTATGAGAAGCTCCTTCACCATGATTTAAAATTGGTTAAAACCAACCAATGGGAATGTCTATTATAATGACAGTAGGTGCAAGTATTTTTTGCAGCATTAGAACATATAGAATTGTATTTTTTTTTCATGTTAAATTGTTTGAAATGTGGATGTTTTACTAAAAGATGCTTCTACTTCCTTTTTTTAAAATCTGATTCTGTTTCTAGTCCTGATTCTGGGGCTTTAGGTTTTCAGCATCCTAACAGTGGCTGAGCCTTGTTCATTAATATGTATTACTTCATTACCATGATAAATATGATTCTAGGACACATGCAAAAAGGCCATAGCAATTTTGGGTGGCATAGCAATGTTACTGCTGAGGTTAATGAATCTGACCCTTAGACTTCTGTGGAGTTAGTCTCATAGCTCCATTGCGAAACCAAAGAAGCAAACCAGGCACCAAACATGTCTTGGCTGAAACCCAGCCAGTTTACGTATTTAGATTTTGGTGCGTGTCCATCATGGAAGAGCGACACTCATTTAGCTAGAACTCACACAAATCTCTGTAATTCAAGCCAAGTGGCATACGTCTAATTAGCTGGATCTCAAATGTACATTATTAGGTCATTTAGTCAGCGTTACAGGGTCATTGGAGCTCCTTTCTAAAACATAAGTCAAAACACATCAGTAGATTGACTAAGAGTGTTGATGACTATTTGTGTTCATAAATATTCTATTAGAGATGTTACAATACCAGTTTTAAGATACTGACACTGCAAGACCAATATGTCTTTTTTCTAAATTATGCATCAAAATGAATGCATAATTTATTGTGACTTTTTCCTGGCGTGACCCTATATGGACAAAAGTATTGGAACATGCCTGTTTTACAGGGTTTGGGCTAGACCCCTTGCTTCCAGTGAAGGATAATCTTAATACTTCAGCATACCAAGAAATTCTGGACGACGCCGTGCTGCCACCTTTGTTGACACAGTTTGGGGAAGAACCTTTTCTATTCCAGCATGACTGTACACCAGTGCACAAAGCAAGTTTGGAAGAACTTGACTGGCCCACACAGAGCCCTGACCTCAACCCCATCCAACACCTTTGGGATGAACAGGAACGGAGATTGTGAGCCAAGCCTTCTCATCCAACATCAGTGTCTGACCTCATAAATCCTCTACAGAATGAATGGGCACAAATTCCCACAGAAACTCCAAAATCTTGTGAAAAGCCTTTTTAAGAAGAGTGGAAGCTGTTACAGCTACAACCAGCCCCATATTAATGTCTGTCTATTTGAGTGCAATGTCATTAAAGTATCTGTTGGTGTAGTAGTCAGGTGTTCCAATACTTTGTCCATATAGTGTATCTTAGACATCAAAGACAACCCTCAGTGACTGCAGCAATCTAGAGTCTACTTTATATTGCATATTCATGAGCTATTAAATCAACTCGCCCTGTCACATCACAAGGTGTGTATGCCCACATCAACAAGATATGGCAGAATTTATCTAAAGACGTATGGCGTTGTGAGAAGGAATAAATTATGTCAAAGGAAGGCATAAAAATGGAAAGTACAAGCGCACTTTAATTTAAATGCTTAGATGAACTGTAGGATTGTTTCCGAGCCCTTATCTGCTTCCCTTCCACACTCACTGATTGTCATTTCTCTCTCTGATAGAGTTATTGATCAGTCTTGCATTTCATTCTATCTTCTGTACTTGCCCGAGCCAGACTCTGCATAGGCACATTCTTCATCCATCCACGCTGGATAACACAGCACAGCACTCATTCAGCCATGGAGAAAGGGCCCAGAAAGCCATTACTCACACCTGGAGCAGATTTAGCAGATATAGAGGAGGCAATGAGGCTGTATTATTGTGTCATCAGATTCAGAAAAGGAATAAGGATGGTGAGAAGAGAGAGAGAGAGAGAGTTATGAAAGAAAACTTTGTTTAAAGGGGATTATAACACGTTCTCACAGATATAAAAGAAAGTCGCTATGTTCCTCTTTCCCAACAGGGAAGGCCAAAGGTTAATAAAGGGCTTCCAAATGGTGTGACCATCGTCAGGAGATCACAAGCTCAGTCCCTGGCAATGCCGCAGCCGTCTGTGGCTGGGAGCTGAAGAGAGCCTAATTGGCTCTTTCTGGGTGGACAGAGCAGCCCTGCCACCCGCAGTCACCCAACTAATACAGGCATCTGTTAGCGGACGTAACAGAATTAGCAGTTCGTAACAGAACTGACTCATGCTGGCCTTCACCCTAACACTGGTCGCATGTGTGCTTGGGGGTGACCTAGCTAGTGGGTAGAAATGGCCAACTGGGGAGAAAACACTAAAAAGAGAACAGAAATTAACATGAAAAGATCCTACTTACTCAAAACTCACTTATAAAGAGAGTGCAGAGAGGTAGGGCTAATTAGACACAAGCCCACTTATCTCTAGAAAGATCAGTCAGTCACAACTGATAAAGAAAAGTAAGGGATAGTCACAAAGTGTAAACGTTTTCTGTATTTATCCCATTCACCATGTGAAGCAGTAGGCAACCGCCAACTGGGCGTTCTGGGAGTAGTGAGTGGGGACGATATCTCACTCAAGGGTACTTGAGTGGTGCCACTAGCAGTCCTGGGATTCAAACCCACAGCCTTCTGATTGCAGGAGCAACTCCCTAACCACCAGACCACCAGGTTAAGCCACTAACTGGAGTCTAGAATAACTGTATGGTTAATGGTTCGAGAAGGTTGTCTGCTTCTGTACCACCATGCTGTCCACACTAAGCCACTGGGCAGCTGAATTCTGTCAGTAAACATTCATATTACCAATATTATTTTAAATTACTTTCAGAGAGCGGTAATCAGTTTCACACAAGTTTTCACCGGCTTTGCCTGATCATCATGGGCCCTAATTGACCACTTTCAAAACTGTTAGCCAGCAGGCTAACATTCTGACTTCCTGTGACTCCCCCATAATTTTTACAACCCACCCTTTCTCTGAAAGACTGTGGTCAATCAGCCCCCTGCCCCCGCCCCCGGAACCACGGTCGAGCTGGTAAAGAAAGTCCGTGCAAGGTGTCCTCTTTTTCACAATCCCAAATCTGGTAACCCTAACCATACCACTATCTTTAAAATGGACAAAGATACAGACAAGTACTTCAACATGTTTACTACAGTTTTTAGCAATGCAATTTAGTTGTATCTATTTTAATAAATATGTCATATAGGCTGTTGTCAGAAAACACATAACACTATGAAACCAAACGCCTTAATTTTACCCCTTAAAATTACCTTAATTTTGACAATTAATGGCAAAACTGCACAGAGACTGATTAAGGGGTAAAATGACTGAATTTTCCCCTAACATTTTCAAATAATAAAACCTCCTGAATTAACACTTTAAATTTAAGATGAAGGGGTTTCACAGCCATGCCTTAAATCTAATTTTTAGGTGGGGATCGTTTTCACAAATTAACAGCCACTTAATTCAAATGAAGGGCTTTGGTGTATTTTCAGGGGTAAATTAAAGTAGGGTTAAGCACATTTTAAGTACATGATGTTTACATAGTGTGAGTGTATTTAAGATTATTTAATAACTTAACATGGTTTGGGACAAGCATGTGAGGACGCAGTTTGCACTTTATTTATAGTGGTATAAGTTTCAATCACTTGATTAGCCTCATGGCTCCAGTGCAAAAGTAATATGCCAAATGTGTCTTGGAAGATTTACTATATTTGGGCTGATGGGAAATGGGTAAATGACGTTTTCTGATTTTTTGCCCAACTATCACTTTAACACCTGATAAATGATCTTCACCTACATCCTCTGAAGGGAGAAGACCACCTGCTCCAGACGCTGTGAGATCAGTCGGGGGCGGTTTGCGGAATCTGGGTCAGATAAAATGGGTGCTGCTATAGAAGCCATCTGCACGACAGCCCACCCATCTGACCTCCGCTGGCCCACCAACACACAACCAGGTGCCATAAGAAAGAGCCATGCCAAAACGAACAGACTCAGATTGTGCAACAGATGCCCAAATGGCACTTGCAACATAGGAAATATTTTAAACATTACAAAATATATTCTAATACATTGCATTGTGAATAACACAGTATTATAATGCATTTGGGGAAAAGTTCCAGTTTTACCTTCTAAATGTTGATAAAAGCTAATTTGCACAACGTGTTTATAATGTAATAAACTACATGTAATTGTGATCTATTTTGTAATCAAAATGAAATGTAGTGTTATATTTTTACACATTTTATTCAATGTTCCCCCAATTACTTGTGAAACATTACTCAGACTGTATTTCAGCAGCTAGACCGATTAAAATGTACAAATATACAAAACAAATTACAAACTCACCAGTTTGCGGGTTGGTAAACCAATCACAATACTTTTGAATGTAGAATATGTTGTACATATTGCTTGGATGTGGGAAGTTCAAAGTTGGATTTTTTCAAGCTGGTGGTCTGGGGGTTAGGGGTTCCCCTGTGGTCAGAAGGCTGTAGGTTTGAATCCCAGGATTGCCAGTAGCAATCCTGAGGTACCCTAGAGCAAGATACCATCTCCCCACACACTGCTCCCTGGGCGCTGTGTTCCTGGCTTCACTTGGTGAATGGGTTAAATACAGAGAAGAGGTTCGTGCTCTTCACACTGTGTGCTGTGCTGTGGTGTGTTGACAAATGGACACTTTACTAATAATTTTTGGAACACATACATAAAATTATTGAAGTATTGTTACCAACAAGCGAGCCAGAGGGGGAGTGGCCAAAACTAAATCAATGTTAATTCCTTTAATTACATTAAGTACATTAACATTTTCTTTCCCCTCAGTAAAATCTAAACTCACCCAGCCCAAACGCATATTTGTAAAGTATGGCACCTGCTTTACATGTACGCTATTTAGAAAAAGGTACAGACACACACTACTATATAGACTATATAGACACAAATATATAGACTTTAGTATGGAGTTGGTCCCCCTTTGCAGCTAGTACAGCTTCCACTCTTCTTGGAAGGCTTTCCACAAGATTTTGGAGTTTCTGTGGGAATTGGTGTCCACTCATTCTGTAGAGTATTTATGAGGCACTGATGTTGGACGAGAAGGCCCGGATCACAATCTCTGTTCCAGTTCATCCCAAAGGTATTGAATGGGGCTGAGACCAGTCAAGGTCTTTCACACTGAACTTTATGGACAGGGGTTGACATAATTTTTTTTTGCTGTAGTATTGTAATGAGTACCTACATTAATGAAATGGTATGCCCCCAAAACTCAAAATTTTTAACTTGTTTTAAAAATTAACTACTTTTGAACGCCAAATGGTGCTGAACGTGCAAACTGACTTTTAACCAAAATTAAATTACAGGTCTAGTAAAAACCCACAGGGATTATTTGACACCAAAATCAATATTCTAATATGATGTGTGTGTCTGCTTTCTTGCCACTAACTGGTTGAAATGAGGAAGGCACGCTGACAGAATCACTGGATTTTCCTCATCCTGGACCACAGGGGCAGATCTCTCCTCTCTGGACTGGAGAACGGGTCTCGTGTCGGGGCGGGCCGTGGAGTCGAGGGGGCGGGCCGTGATGTCGAGGGGGCGGGCGGTGAAGTCGAGGGGGCGTGGCGTGAAGTCGAGGGGCGGGGCGTGCGGCCGAGGGGGCGGGGCGTGAGGTCGAGTGACAGAAGCGCTAAAATCAGACTTGCTCTGACTGAATTTTGATTGATGCAGAAGCGAGGCTCCGCTGACCGGCTGGAATCATATTTTAAAACGTCATTATTATTTTTCTTTTAAAGGTTTTCCTTTCCTGAGTGGTGGTACCTAGAGATCCAGTATGAAGTCACTCAAATTAGGTACGCATTTGCGCAGTGAAGACTGAAAACGGGTGCGCACTTGTCGTACCACAGACACCAATTCTTGCTTGCGAACCGCTAATGTCAATCCCTGTCTATATATATATTTCTCATGATATTGTCATATGAACTTTTATAAGAGGAATGATCTAATTTCTAAAGAAATTCTCAAGATTAATTTCACTTGAAATGAATCTTGAGAAACTGCCTTCTTTTATTGCCAGGTGATTTGCTTATTTCATAATGCATAATGAAGATAACGTTACCCGAAACAGGGATTCCCAACCTCAGCCCTGCCCTGCAGATACCCCCTCATCCCTTAACCGCCCACTTTTACCGAGAAAATGCTTGTTGGTGGGCTGATTAGTAGGATTTGGTTTGTTAGGAATTTGCCTGGCTCTGAAGGACATGAAATGTGAAGGCATGTATGAAGACATTCATGTAAATATGTTTTAAAAAATGCAGGTAACATCACACCCCCAGGTAGTTCATAGTCTTCTCCACACTGTAAAGCCAGACAGTGTTTCTGGAAACACCAAGGTTAAAATAAGGCACACTATAATATGCACTGTTTGGTTGTACAGGCACTGATTAAAGAGCTGTGAGGTCTATACTGGGACCCTTATGTGGCCTGGAAGAGGAAGAGGGGTCCTGAATCTGTGGTGATAACAGCTTAGAGCACCACAGCAAACCTGACATCCATTTACAGAAACCGAAGAAGACCCTGACATCAATAAAACATCAGAACACCTTCAAGTGCAGGGCAAAGACAGGGGCCTTGTATTATCACAGCTACTGACACACTAGCAGAGCACAGATCCAGCTCTCCCTTCTTCACTCACTCACTCTCTCTCACTCTCTGGATGGAGATATTGTTTGAGATTTCTCCTGTGATCCCAGTAAAGTAACAGCTGGGAAAACTCTGGTCAGGAATGTCCAGCATAAACCATGTTTGGTGGAAGGCGCCACTGATGGAGCTCCACAAATCCACACTAAAGAACCACTGAAGAACCAGCAAGCCAACAGACTACAGTGACAAACAACAACAACTTCTCCATGGCAGGAAGCCACCATTCCACAGTTCAGTTTACTCAATATCTGGAGGCTCATCACAGGATCCTGGTGAGACCACAGAGTATGATGTGGCTCTGTCGATTTGGTCTACATGCATTGATCCAACCACAAGTCTATAGATAGTCTTAAGTCTATGGGGTGCAAGTGCAGGTGGGAGTTGAGTTTTCAGGAGAGAATTTAATTTTACCCTCATTATTAACTCCAGCATCGCTCTGTACCCTACGAACAACCTGCCAGGTTCAACACAGCTACAGATAATGAGCCTTTCATTACAGAAAAATCTGATACCATTTACTATTACTTGAATTTAATGAAACATTTTTGTAGTGTGTACTACCTCGCACTGCAGCAAATCATTAAACAGAATGAAAAAGAAAAAGGTCGAAGAGTGCAGGTCTGAACTTGTTGATGCTTTGAAGTTTGAAGTCTGAGCATCCCTGGTCAAGTTAAGTCTATTTCCAATGTAAAAAATAAAATAAGCACACATCCACACTTGCTGTTTTTTGGAAAGCTGAGCTTATAATTTAATATGAAAAAAAGTGACCATGAATGAATATTATATAATAACTATAAACGGATATACTCATTAAAGTGAATATAATTTGGCATTTTTTCCAATACGTTAAACCCACAAATACACAGAAGCTGTGAAACTTGTAGAAAAATTGCAAGTTTGTCCACTGTTACGCACCTTTTTTTCACTTTTCACTATTTCTACAAAATATTTTCATTTCACCAAGGGGATGTACGTGACTTAGGGGTGTAACGGTACAGAAAGGTCACGGTTCGGTTCACACTTTAGTTCTGACGGTTCTGTGCGGTTCTGATACAGCGAAGTTAAGTAACAAAAAGTTCCAAAGAATGAGGTTTGGTTTGTTTCCGTTTATTTTAAATAAACAGCAGTGTATTAACCAGTAAACACACACTCTTGCTTATATTTGCATGTATGTGTAAGGC
>JBBPCY010064649.1:0-12339 GCA_037974405.1 Brachyalestes nurse
AGAGACTGGGTGTGTTGGGAGGAGGATGCTGAAGAGAGACTGAGTGTGTTGGGAGAAGGATGTTCAGGTGTGTTGAGAGGATGATGCTGAGGATGGAGCTGCAGGGAAGAGGAGAAGAGGAAGGTCTAGTAGGAGGTTTATGGTGAGGGAGGACATGCAGGCAGTTGGTGTGAGAGAGGAAGATGCAGAGGACAGGAGTAAATGGTGACAGTTCATGCATTGTGGCAACCCCTAATCGGGGAGTGGGAGAAAGAAAATCAACCAAAAAAATATCATGTAAAAAAAAACGTCTGCCACTACACCCACACACACACAAAATACTCCTTCATGCATGAAAGGCCCGGTCAGCCTGTCAGAACCCAGTGTGTGTGTGTGTGTGTGTGTGTAGGTGAACTTTAGCCTCGGCACAGATTGGGACAGTCATTACTTGCTCATTTCTTAGTGCGTCATTCCACTCATAGCTATGAATGTTCTGCACCAAGCTCACTTGAGGACACACTTCCAAAAACAGCCCAGGCTTCCTCACTCTGAAAAACAACCCCTAACCAGGACACTGAGAACCAACCATGAGACAATCAGGAGTCTGCACCTTTTAAAGCATGGTCATGACACCTTCTACTTATCTATTAAAATCATCAGGCTCGGCCTTCCCTACACATAAGGCAAACCCAGTCCAGACTGGTCTCATGCATGATTCCTCACTGGTGGAATAGGCTGCGAAAGGCAAGAAGAGCAATCACTCTCTGTCTTCAAAAACCTCCTGAAGACTCATCTTTTCAGAGAGCATCTTCTCTCCTGATACACAAGCTATCATAAATCCTAAGCTTACATCTTCTTGCACTAGTCCATTTGTAAGGAATTTAGCACTTAGAACTCTCCTCTGGTTCTCACACTGTCCTGAAACTTGTGTTCCCTTGAATTGGATAAAAGCGTCGGTTGAGTGAATGTAATGTAACAGTTAGAATTTGCAGTTTTCCAAGAGACAAATCTTTAGGTCTACTCTCCATGCTACACTATATGTCCAAAGGTTTGTAGACACCAGTTCATCCACTATTTCTTCTGAAATTAAGTGAACCAGTTGTCACACATGAACACACCACATGAACACAGCACAGCACACAGTGTGAACAGTGAGAACGTCTTTCTCTGCATTTAATTCAGTTACCAAGAGAAGCAGTGGGCAACCAGGAACACAGGAACGCCCAGGAAGCAGTGTATGGGGACAATACCTTGCTCAAGGATACCTCAGTGGTGCCATTAGCAGTCCTGAGATTGGAACCCATGACCTTCTGATTGCAGGAGCAACTCCCTAACCGCTAGGCCACTAGCCGCCGCGAATGAACCATTGTCTTTTGCTTTGCTTGCCACTATTCGGCTAGGAAGGATTCTTGTGTCCAAGAGAAATATTTTACATGTCGTTTCCTCTTCCTATGTATTCTCCTGGCCGTGGCCCTGTCACCTGCATTCAGTAAAGCTATTCAAGCGCAGTGCCTCCCTAAAGGCCTCTGCAGCAGCAGTATAGGCCCACTGAGATTTGAACCAATTACCTTCTGATTATGAGTCCATTAAGAAAAGCAATGGAGCTCGCCAGCATCCTGCCCACTCCCTCCAATACTATTGTTTCTCAGAAGAGAAATACTGCACACTGACTGCACACTGCTAGATTACATGTAGATCGTCGAGTGCCAGGGCAGCGCTCAGCGACCCCTAACACTGCTGATGTGGCACTAAGAGCTGTCTGCGCACCACACATTTGAAAAGATCCGTGAAAAACACAAGCGTCAACTAGGACTGGGTCTAAACCCTTTCACCGAAGCATGAAATACACATTTCTTTGCGTCCAAGCTTTAGCCGCATTTTTACCGCTTCAGTAGACTCTGTGTTTTCTTTGTGTCCCGGTATTATTTTATTTAGAGACACGATTATTTGTGGAGGCTGAAAATAAGAAGCTTATTTTATTACACTTCCTTTTAGCACGAATAAATAATACAATAATTTAATTATCCATCAGCGCGGGCCAAACTGTCACACAAGATTACAAGTTTAAAAAGGAGAGACTGTTCTGTTCTGCCAAGGATAATGTAGCCTGTTCGGTTCATTCTCTAATAACACAATGGATGTAAATAACAGGATATAAATAATTCATGTTCCAAAGCTGGAGCACAATGGCATGAATTCTGGATGCATTTTGGGTTTTTCATTTCCTCTCACAATCAGAGGGGAAAACACAAATGAAGAACCAATGAAATGGCCATAATGGCTCGATATAAAGAAATTGATTTATGTTATTAAAGGCACATATCATGAAAAAAAGACAAATATTCCACACTATTGTTTGTGTGATAGCATAGAAAATTGTTTCAAAACATAGGCACTCTACAGTCCTTATTTTAAGAAAAATGACAAAAACCAACATTTTTACATAAATCTATTTACTTAACCTACAACAGTTGCAACCTCTGTGCATTCATGCTGAGTGTTTCAGCCCATACTGGTTTCTAAATGAGGCGCAATACAGAAAATTAGCTAATTTACATACACCAGTCTTAAAGGTACAGTAATAAAAGGCTTGTTCAAGGGATAAGGATAAACTCACCAATATGTCATAACTGGACCTTGGTAAAGAGACTGTGTCCAAGTGTTTCAGCAGTTAACTCTTGTACCCCTGGCTGTGGATGGCTGTGGCACCGCTGGGGGATTGAACAAACCAATGCTTGGACAGTCGTACCACTTAGGAGCCCCCACCATTTTTCTTACACTACTTTCTGTTGGAAAGCTGCCGACTGATCGATTAAATGATTTATTCCCTCCCCCAACCACATCCTTCATCACCACCCAACAGGCACACAAGTGCTTCCAGCACAATTTTGCACAATTTTCCCCCAAATCAACACAAATACCATTATTTCACCAAAATCACTGTTACATACAATAATTTACAAGTAGATGTATATCTTATTAATAGGCCCCCTTTTGTGAAGTTGTTTGGTTTTCCAGCAATGCATACATTTTTCTACAATGTACAGTTTCACATCCAGTGACTTGACTTTTAAACCACATAATTATGCAGAAATTGTAAAAATCTGTGACATGTTTCAATATGTGTTATTGTGAAGTTTTCTATTGATGTCGATACAGTGGTTGTGTAAACACTTCCATGTGGTTACATCTATTAGGAAACAATATAGTACATAATAGTAATCAATAATGTACATATTTTAGGACAAACTGTGACCCATATCCAAGTATAAATGTATTTATTTTGTTTATTACTTCATTACATTACAGTATATTATTTATCATTCATTATTGGACTATGTCTTCATTACAGACTGATCTAAGAGATTATATGGCTGGATGAAGGAGAACTGGTGCACACACATGTAAGTTAGAGAGGGAGCCTTCAAATCCAAACCATGGACTTGACGTTTCATTGGCTGCTCATGCCCAAGAGCATACATCCTGTTTCCCCGCCTGAAGCACACTTCCTGCCTCTCAGCAGGCGGCAGCCAATCAGAAGGCCAGAGAGCAGAAAGAGCATTAACAACAGACTCAGCAGGAGGGGTAATTATCAGTTGTGCTTTATGCTTGAAATGGATTAGATGGATGCTCTGTCAGGGTCTTGATTGTTGGTTTCTTCTGTTTACAAAGCAGTTTAATATGCATTCATTTTCAAATGTGTTTTATAAAGAAACAGAAACACAAGAGGGAGGATTATCACAAATCACATCATAGCTGTGATTTGTGAGCCAAAGATGCTGAAAATTTTTATGGTCATGTAACGTGGTATAACAAATTTATTTTAGTGCAATAAATTAAAAAAAAATATATATATAAAGGGTTATTACAACAAGCTTTAAGGACTAGCAACACACTGTGAAACTGACTAAAGCAGTCATCATCAGAATGTGATAGGAAGCAGACCTCTTAAACAGCTTAAAGCCTTTAAAGGGTCACACCAAGTTATTATACAAAATGGTTATGAGTCTGTTTCCTAATACCTAGTTTATTAGTAGTTTTGCTCCATATCTACCCAACCATTTTCTGAGCCACTTTTACTAAGAAAAGTACAGAGGACTTTCCTTTGGGAACAATAGCGTTTTCTGATTCTGATTCTTACTAACCAAGGTGTCACTTTCTGTGGTGAAACTGACAAAATCAGCCTTTATGAGAATTGTTTACAGTGGTGGTGGTGATGGGGACCAGACGCCTTGAAGAGCTTAATGCCTCTAAAGGCTAAATCACACCACGTTATTATACAAAATGGTTATGGCTATGTTTCCTAATGCCCAGTTTTTTACTCCAGAATATCCATCCATTTATGCATCCATTTTCTGAGCCATGTATCCTAACCAAGGTCTCAGGGGTGCTGGAGCCTGTCTCACCAGTCATAGGGTGAAGGCCCAAATCATGTTTTTTTTGTTTTTTTTTAAACTGTAGAACACGGCATGGATCTGTGCCGGAAGCGCAACAAATGGTAAACTGTCATCATATGGCAAAACAACTTATACGTAAGTCCCCCCAGTTTGTGTTGATGCCTGAGGCATCAGATGTCATGCTGAGCTTTATTTGGAGCTTTGTCACGTTGAACCAAAGTTATTGTAATTTAAAAAAACATGTCATAATTATAAAAACCACTACCAGGGTTATAATAATAGTGTCACATCCAAATGCCCATAAAGAACAAAAATGAACACATTTCTTTTATTTTAGGTCTTAGAGACAAACACAAAAAAAGATCTTTGAAGCCAGGAAAACTTTTAGGATAGTCTCCACCCTAAGAATGGGTGGGATCAACCCGCAGAAGGAGAGGGGTCCAGAGAGCAGCCGAGAGAAAGAGCAGCAAGTGGCAAGCGTGTATGAGAGTGAACACTGGTTTTCGACTGTTACATCGTTTCTGTTGAAATTAGATTTTACTAATACCCTTAGTTCTAAGGCAGGGGTGTCTAACCTGCCCAGAAAGGGCCGTGGTGGGTGTAGGTTTTCGTTCCAACCAAGCAGGAGGCACACCTGATTCCACCTCTGCAATCAGTTGGTCTTGGTTTTCAGTTACTGGTGTGGCTTCTTTTTGGTTGGAATGACAACCTGCACCCACAGCGGCCCTTTCTGGACAGGTTTGGACACCCCTGTTCTAAGGGATACGCTCCATCCATGGCAAAGAGGTGTTACAGTCAAACAGCCTCAATGAAGGTAAATCAAACATAGAAGACCTGTTGGTTTACTGGTGATTTTGGATGGTAAATAAAATGGCCATATTTGTGTTGGTGACATCCTGAACTCTTGTTCCATTCGCCACCACTGTAAAGAATCAGAGTTGGCATATTTCTGACTTTAAAGCAGAATGGGTGCCTAATGAACATAAAGGATGAATTGAGTGGGAGATTATATGGGTGTGGAAACACTATCACACACATGCTGATGTGGTTCCAGTCCTGACCTCAATACACAGGATTTTTCTGATGGGAACTCAAACACCTGCAAATGAAGGTCAACATCCAGAGCACAAAAACTGTTAGACTGCTAAAGCATGCACTTACCAATTAGCGAGGAGCTGCAGAAAGAAGTACTTGCTTGGTTATCACTTCATGGCGATTTCAAGAGGATAAATGCATTAAAAAGCACTTTCCTAAAACTGCCATGTATCTGCAAACACCCATGTTAGTTTGTTGCTGAGTGCTTTTTCATACTTAATTGTTTCACTATTAGCATTCCCGCTTTCAAACAGGTGAATTAATATTTGATAATGTGTTGCATTAGCTATAATAAAACGAGGGCATTAGTATAGATGCAAGAAAACACTTTATTTGCAGTTGACTTTACCCTGAGAGCTCTGAGAATTGTTTTAAAAGCCAATGATCTTTGAAATTAGCAGGCCAGTTAAGCCTTTAAACAATGTTTTCCTCTCTGAACTCATTAACCTTTCTCTTCTTTTCAAAGCTCCGTTGCAAGAACACACTTATCTCCATTTCTTCCTCCCTCACCCTCCCTCCAAAAGGGGCTCGTTCTGAGAAACATACTCTGACAGTAACACTTAATCACATAAGCTCATGCTGAACCACAGTACGGTCCTCTGAGAAGGACTCTGAGGAGTGTTTCTCAATCCCGGTGGGCTACTCTAATCGCCCTCTTCGAACACACACTATTCAGCTTGTCACCTACCAATCAAGTCCTTCATGAGCTGTGGCAGTGGTCTAGCACAGTGTTTCCCCACAACCTGTGTCTGGGTGGCCCAGGTTTCCTTGCTCTAACCTCATCTCTGTCCTCAGGGGCCCCCAGTCAGTCTGCATTTCAGCTTTATACGTGAGTCTTACAAGTTGGGTTGGACTGCGGCGGTCCCTGAAGAGTAAGAGCTGATTAGGTGGACCTCTTGGTTCAGTTTTGGAACCACTGGTCCATACTACAATGTTTGTACTTCTGAGACCAAAATTTATGCTGGAAATTGCAGTACAGCTCATCACTTGAACAAAAGCAGTGACATAAAAGCCAAGAGAAAATGACAATAAAAGCAGAGGCAAAAGCAGAGAATCTAAACTTCTATTGGGAAAAATATGTAATGTTAAAAGAAGACTAATGAGAAACATGCTTTTCAGCATCAGACAAGATTATATATATATTTTGGCTGCTGGGCCTAATTGGGCCAAATACTCACTGCCAACCCTTCTCTCAACCTCCTGAGCTCAACATGTGAACTGCTTTGAGACCAAAATCCTCAGAAACAGTTGAGAAAAATGGTACCACTTTACAAAAGACTCACCTCATAAAGGGTGAATAAATTTATAATCTGGATATAATCTTATAATCTGGTTGATAATTAAGTTGTAGACAGCAGCTATAAACAAGTTATAGTCATTCATTGATGCAGGTTCACTATTTGGCAAGATCTGGTGTTTTAATGCATGTAAACAAAGACCTGATGATGTTGACAGTTTAACATTCTGCCTGAGAAAGGGATGAGACAAGCAACTAGCAAGATCTGAGATCTTGCCAAATAGTGAACCTAATTAACAACCTGATTATAAATCATTTATGAACCCTTTGTGAAGATAGCCTTATTCTAAAATGTTACCATAACAATAACAGCAACAACAGCATCAACAGTGTCGGGCAAGTTACTTCAGAACTGTAATGCGTTATTTATTACTTGTTATTGTCATTTCAAAGTAATTTCTTACATTACAATATTACTGTATTTAAAATGTAAGGCATTACACTACTATTACATTACTTTAAGTTACTCTCACCAAAATAACTGGAAATATGGATTTGGCTCTAAATGTAGCTGATGATGCTCAGTTAGCTCATTACACAGCCAGTGGAAGGTGATGTTGTATCTGACTGAGCTGGGCTTATGGTTAATTTTTACATTACCGCGTTACAGCAAAAAGCAATGCAGTACAGTAATTCATTACTTTTGTAACACGTTAGTCCCAACACTGTAAAAAAAAAAAAACATCGTCTAGGTGAACTTACTAAATTTTTTTCATCTTCGGCGATGACTTCTATCCTGAAGTGTTCTTTGGTCTAAGGGGAGGTAAGAGAGAACAGAGGGTGAGAAAGCAGGAACCGGCCCATGTGTTTCATGTCTGGGGACTTTAAACAAGTGTTACCTCTCTGTCCAGTGTATTGTTGATATAGGCCTGTCCAGTGTCTTTGTTCACGCTGAAGTGATAGTATTGATCTCTGATGCTGTAAGTTAGCGTGTCGCCGTCGAGGTCATACGCGTTGATCTGGAATGCAAACTCACCTTTGGGGATAAAAAAGATCACATTAAACCAGGAAAAGAGAAGGATTGCTGGCATCATCTGCCATAATCATATTGTTTATTCTTTATACAATACATTATTTAACACATTTTACACATCCTCTACAGGGAACACACTGAAATGTGGATTTGGTTTTGTATACTGGATAAAAATAATTAATAAATAATATATAAATAAATCAATAATAACAAATAATAAAATGTGGTTTATCAATACCAAAGGCCACATTTCATGTTAATGTTTTTTTTCCCAAAAATGTGTGTAATTAAGCAAATAAACAATAATTGCATTAAAGTGTGTAGAAGTGTGTTTCACAGAGCACAAATACGGTGCCCAGCACTGTTTGGTGATTCCAGTTTTACTGTCCGTACGGTCACAGTTTAGATCATTTTTGACATTTATTTTATTTGTATTTTTTTATTTTATTTTATGCTTTTTTAGTCTATCAGTGTTTTTGCATAATAATTTAGTAACTTTACTAAAAATTTCTTAACATGTTTTAACATGCTCTGTATTGGCAAATGAATGATTACTACAAACCATAACTGCTGAGACAACAATCTCCAATTTTAAAATTTTGTACTTTTTATATAAGATGAAAAAGCCAGCTAACATTTAAACTTCTGACTTACCTACCCATGCATCCATCCATCCACCTACCTATCTATCCCTTTTTGGAACAAAATCTTTCTATGTAATAGGTTTACAGAAGAAGAAAATTAAAAAGCTGACCTTCAGTGTAAGCTAATGTAAAAAACTTGGACTAAAATGAAATTTGGACACAATGTAAAGAGCACCTGAAATATATATTTATATATATATATATGTAAAAGATGTAGCATAAGGAATAAGGTAGAATGTTACAGAATGAAACACAACCAGAACTAATAAAGAAAACTTTTTTATTAACTGTACACTACACTCCTGCACTAAAGGTCTGTGTATGTACTATATATTTGAACGAAGTTGACAACTGAACTGTTGTAAATGCAGCTGGAATGGAAACAACTAACACATTCAACCCACTTTACATCACAGGTCCATAACAGTGGCTATAAAACAGCAATACCACTTTAAACAGACAAACATGCAAAGCGGCTGACTGACATCAAAACAAACATTTTTCAATTCTCTCCATCTCACACTACTGGTGATTTCTGATTGGTTGTCATCTGCTAAAAGACCAATCAGGTTTTAGAAAAGTCAGACAGTAACACCCACTTTCAGAACTGAAGGTAACGAGTAACGAGAACCTTTACAGAAATGTAGTGAAGTGAAAAGTACGGTTTCGTCTTTCAAATGTAGTGAAGTGAAAGTTATAAGTTTCCAAAAAAAAGAACTTCTCAACTAAAGTACAGATACTCAAAAACTGTACTTAAGTACAGAACTCAAGTAAATGTACTTCGTTACTGTCCACCTCTGGGTACAGAGTCAGTAGAACGTGGATATTATGATGCTGTTAACATCATCTGCGTGTATGTGTGTGTGTGTGTGTGTTTGTGTGTGTGTGTGTCTGTATACATACACATACACAGCTTATTTTAGGAAAATCCCATTGGCATATCACTGTCTAGAGATGGATTTGATTTCGAATTGGTGTCATTCCCGTAGTGGTTAGAACTGTCATCTGCGCTGTGCATTCGTTTTCCCCAAAAATACAATAAATAAACATAACCTACATATAGCTGACTAACACATTCCCTCTCAAGTACATACACAAACACACACAAAGACACACACACACACACACTAAACAGGTCTGGAAGGTGTGAAAGAGGGAGTGTGGCTCATTAAAGCCTGTCTTGTTTGTAATTACTGTTCTTTTCGGTGGCCCAGTTGACTGGCAGTCTCTCAAAACTCTGACTAATAGAGCCTACGAGTGTGAGATATTTGAGGCTGTTGTCTTTCTTTTCTTCACACACTTTTTTCCCTCATATTTTTAGGAAATAAAAGAGTTTGATGTAGTATGTTAGGGTTTCAAAACATCTCTCCCCAGTCTATGCATTCAGGAAAGACTGCAAAAACAGTTTTGACTTCACTGTTTATGGAGTCACAAAAAACACCTCATTTAGAAGCATCTGCTTATGCAGCCTGAAGCATTTTGTCCACCCCATTCTTGGTGAAGTTTTAGGAAGTGGAGTTAATTTACGTGTACAGTTAATGGCATACACCAGGCAGCTAGCTAGCTACTTAATGCAAATTAAGAAACAACACACTGAATTAACTAGGCAGCTAGCTTCCTAGTTAATGCATTTTAAGAAAGAAAACTATATTTGCACAACTACACATTTATGAAAAACAGTAACTAAGTAGCTATATGGCTACTTAAAGCAGTTTAAAACAATGTTAATTTGACATACAGTGCAAAAGCTAGCTAGCTAATATAAGTTTAAGCAACCAAGCTATATTTACTTGACATAAAATCACAATAGCTAGGTAGTTAGCTAGCTACTTAGTGTAGTTTAAGAAACAAAGCAATGTTAATTTCAAATATACTGCTTTAAATAGCTTTCTAACTAATGTATCCAGCAGTTGGCATTGAAACTACCTAACTATCATCTTGCTAATGTTAATCTAGCAAGTTAGAGAACTCTTTAGACATGCATTAGCAAGATCACTATAGTCGCTTTACTGAAAACTCCAACAGATTTAGCAGATTTACAATGACAGATTTTGTCTTTAACCAAAATAAATGTTGCTGGCCACAACAGTTTTCTTAAAGAGAACATATTATGCAAAACTCACTTTTTGCATCCTTTTGTATTTCCATTTGTGTCTCTACTGCTCCTATAAGCACTCCAACACTCCAAACATCCATCTGTTTACTGTGAGTCAACTGAAATATTTTGGTGTCAGGAATCATACGCTTCTATGAGCTGTTTGGACGGCTCCCTTATTCTGACGTCAGGAGAAGGACTTTTGCATAGAACCGCCCCTTACCTGTCAAGCCCCGCCCACTAGATTAGTTGAAGATCCTCCATGTTTGTCTGCTGGTTTTATGAGCACGCAGACGGCGAGCGCTGAGGCTACAGTTGAAGACGAGTCACATGAAGTGTGTGTTCATCTCACTCTGGATCCGACTCAGGGTCCAACATATAGGACTGGATAGCACCTCTGTTTTCTGAAATTTTCACGCGTGGTAAACGCACCGTAAGCATGGTGGGGCGTGGCCAGCAACAGCTTATTTACATAAAAGTGACAGAGCCCTTAAACGGCTCATTTTAAAAGGGACTGAAACTGTCAAGAATAGAGCTGGTGAGTCTCTTTATGTGAGAGTGATTTTGTTCAAAGATCTTCATTAACATGTTTTGTAGCCCATAGACCTGTTATAACTTTGTTATAACTTGACCTATTATAAATAGGTAGAATATCTCACCTTTAAGATATTTTTCTGGTTCAGAAAAGCAACAGCTTTGTTTTGAGGAAGGTTGGCAAAATGGCATGAACATATTTAGTTAAGATTGTGCAGTTTTTTATGCTGAACGTCCATTTTTATAGGAAGACACGGGAGTGAGCACGGTGGAGGTGGGATGCAGGTGGTCCACCTGTTCTTTTGTTTAGGCACCTCTGCACATGCACACAAAGACAAAAAAGAGCTAATCTGTCAAAAGTATAATAATATCTCACAGATACCCTTGAATGTAATGAATCTTCAGCATCTTTCCACCTCAATTACCAAATGATAAATGATAAGCGATTGCCAAGTGACACTGTGATTGAAAGCCGTAGATGATGACACATCTGCAATAACTGTATTTGACTGAGTGTGCTATATAAATGCCAAGAGGCCAATTGCCTCAAACAAGGAGCGTACCCTGTGAGTTATTACTTAGTAATACTTCTCCTTGATTTCCATCAATAATTTAAGCATGCGAGCTGCTGCTCCACTGCAAAGAGAAAGAAGAAGAGCGATTTATGAAGAAACAGATGTGAAAAAAGTAAAAACAAATGTGTCCATAATTTGACCTCAGCCTGCAGCTTTGGTCAAAAGACTGAAAGGATGCAGGACTTGGGCTAGGAGAGGAATTCTTAGCTGTGATTTTTTTTTTTAATGACACACATAGTCACACGTCTGGATATCTGTGACAGATTCCACCTGCTTTCCGAAATCCAGCTCTGCTGAGAGTCGACTGCCCAGCTGCTGCACTGGGATTCGCAGGTGAAAATCCATCTACGCTCCTGAAATACTGACCAGTGGCCAAACTCCATGGTGGCCACACTCAATGTAACCATGGTTACACTGGTAATGAGTCCTGTGCACCAGTACAAGCTGAGAACTGTTACAGGCAAGATGGTGAGGAAAAGAAATGTGTTTGAAAAACTGTCCTGAACAAACAGACGAAAGGTGATGTAAGTAGATATAAATAGTAAGACATATTAATTTTAGCTGTCATACAGAATAAGGGTTCGTTGCCGCAAAGTTACCCCATATGGAAAAAGTAAAATATACATATATATATTTCTGAAGTATATATATATAGAGAGAGAGAAACAGAGAGGGGAAGATATGTTTTGGTGTGAAAATGTTTATATATATAAATAGGGTGAGTTGCCCTAATGTGGGACATTTTTTTGT
>JBBPCY010064660.1:0-12338 GCA_037974405.1 Brachyalestes nurse
CGAGATATAAATAAATAATTCCATGAAATGAACATTGTTTACGAGTTACACCCAAGTCCGAGTCAAGTCTCAAGTCGCTGAGGGCAAGTCTAAAGTCAGAAATCTTTGTTTGTGGGACTTAAATGCGACTCGAGTCCGAGTCTCAGACTCGAGTCCCCATCTCTGGTTTCATGCAGCTTCATACTGCAGGCTTTTAGTACAGTGTTACCAACGATTGTTAAATCTAACTATATTATGTTAACTTTTGCACGCCTGCACTGGCCAGCATCATGTTAAGTAATGGGGGAGAAAGAGGGCCATCTAAATTGAAAAGTTGTGTTCTCTTAAACATCTCAATCTGTGATCGGGACAGGTGTGCCACTTGGAAGCTCCAAATATGATTACACTTTAATGGAAGGTTATGAAAAAACAAGAATGTTCTCTTGTAAATAGTACGATTGAATGCATCTTGCCTTGAGTGCTTAAACTGTGTATTCTTCTTGAATTCTAATTGTATGTGACCAGGCACATGAATCAACAAGATTCAGTTTGGTTTCTAGTTGACTAATAAGAAGTAAAACCGTTCAAAATAAAACCTTGCTTTTTGAAATCTGGACAAAAAGTGGACATTTTCCCTGCAGTCTTTTACGGAAGCATTCAGGTGAAAGTGTGCTGGCGCTGATACAGGAGCGTCTGTCACGTCCATCAGTCAGTCTGTCTCCGTGACTTAGTGCTAGACCAGTGCCTGTTTTGTTTGGCAGCAAACGCCACCAGAAACATATGGAAAGCAATTATCACTCAGATCTCGCACAACATGCTGAGTTAATGTGTTGTACACAAGAAGGACTCAACAACAACAAGCACGAACCCCCTTCATAACAAACATAATGAAATGGAGCATGACCTGCTTTCATTTAAAATGCTCTATGATTGTGTTACTGTCAAAGGGGCACCTCTGACTTTCAAATAAACTAAAATGGGGCTATTCCTATGCATGATTAACTGCATGTGCAAAAGCTTGTTCATTGCTACTTTAATACAGTAACATTTTCTTCTGTTTTCTACTATTGCTGTGAGGATTTGATTGGATTCAGCCACAAAAGCATTAGTGAGGTCAGGTTCTGATGTTGGATGATTAGTTCTGGATCACGAAGACCGGTCCAGCTCATCCCTGTGTTATTAGATAGAGCTCCATCATTCTGGTGAAAGTAGTTTCCCTGCTCCACAGCCTTATACCCCTCTACTTGGACATGATGACTTAAGGGCTCATTCTCTAAATAGAAGGGCTCTTTTGATATATACCGGTAGTGTACCTGAGAGAGATTTGGTCCATGTCTCCTGTCCACTTGCGTCTCATACTGGAGGTGGTCAGAGCAATAAAAACTGATCATTCATAATCTTTGTTAGAAATAATGCCCATAAGTAATACAGAATATGGTCTAATGACAACGATACCCAGCTTGTATTAGTCAGAAGTCTCTAATGTCCTCTCAAGCAATAGAAGTCTAACAAAAAGACCCACACTAGTGTATTGGTATGCAGAGTGCTTAGAGACAGATGCGCAAATGACACGAGTCTCATCTTTCATTTTTCTTTTGTGCTCATTGGTGTATGAGCCCAAAGGAAAGAATCATTCGCACATTATTACACACAAGGTTTGACTATAATGGGCTGCCTGTGTGGTGCCATAATAAGGTCTATTGAGTAGTCTGTGGTGCCTTCAGTAAGAAACAATGTGCTATACAAACCTTCCAGTGCAGCGAAACTGTAGGACTCTGCTGCTCCTTTACTTGAAAAAGGTAAGAAGCTCTATACAAACATCTGCAGAGATGCCGTGTCATAGAAGAGTGGAACGCAAAAGGAAGCACTTGTACAGGCTGCTGAGTCATCTGTATAAGAAACCACCTTCCAGCCCATTTTATACTTTCTGCTCATTTGATCATTTCAGTATATTTTATCCCGGAATTTCCTAACTTTATGGGGATAAAAGTTGAATGAATACAGGAAACAGACATTAAAGCTATGCTATATGGACAAAAGTATTGGGACACACCTTTTTTTTCCAGGGCTTGGGGTTTTCATGGGCAATCTTAATGCTTCAGCAGACCAAGACATTTTGGACAACTCCATGCTTACAACTTTGTGGACACAGTTTGGGGAAGAGTGTCTGACCTCATAAATGCTCTTCAGAATGAATGGGCACAAATTGACACAGAAACTCCAAAATCTTGTGGAAAGTTTTTTAAAAAGAGTGAAAGCTGTTATAGCTGCAAAGGGGCGTCCGACTCCATATTAAAGTCTATGTATTTGAATGCAATGTCATTAAAGTGTCCTGCATCCCAAAACATTTTTCATATAATGTATCTATTTTGAAACACCCTGCTGTGATTCTGGGAGTCATGCCATCAGGGGTGACTGTTATAGATATCCCACCCATTCTCTGAAAGAAAATTGGCATCAAAATGAAGTCTGATTTCAGGGATCTTCATCATTTTACTTGCTGTTAACAATAGATTACAAACGAATGATTTACGAACAGCGGCACCTACAGTTCATAAAAAAATAAGAACTGGCTAAAATGGGCTGATTTGCCTTTGGCCCAAAGAATGTTTGGCACATATTTAATGCAGAAACATTTTAGGAGGCTGTATTTATCTGGTTTCTTTAACTGTAATAGTGTTAATTTCAGTTAATTACAGATATGTAATTTGTATTATAATGTTAGCACCAAGATAACAGTGGTGATGCTGCACATAGACATTTGCAGCTTATAATTGACATTTTTACATTTATGGCATTTAGCAGACGCTTTTATCCAAAGCGACTTTCATTCCGTAACTACAGTCTCCCAGGAGAGACTTGGGGTTAAGGGTCTTGCTCAGGGACCCAGTGGTGGTATGCTGAAGGTAGGATTCAAACCCATGACCTCTTGGTCCATAGGCAAGTATCCTACCCACTGAGCTACCTCCACCTCCTTTTTTACTTTGTATGTTACTGTTTTACTCCTTCACTCCTTTAGTAATGGTGTAAAGTGTAAATCTTCTGTCATGTTCTGTTCAATTTCACAGGTGTAAAAGTTGAATGCATGCCAACTGTTCATGTGCTATGTGATAAAAATTGATTTGCCATGAAATATAGCATGATAGAGAGTAATTGTTCTGTTGACTTGCTAGAGGCGTTAACCGTTTTATTCTGACTGGGAAGGGGCTCTCAAACGTGATGTTGCAGTGCATGAGGTATTGATAGCCGTTTTTTTCCCGTCCAATATTCTGACCAGTTGTCACTGCATGCAATTCATTTTGTATGAGATTACTATGATATATGGTGACTGACACTGAATGTTTACATCTAGATATATAGAGAGAGACCAATATCTGCATTACCAGACCAACTCCATTTCATTCATGTCAGTCGGATTAAGAAGAACTATTGAACTTGCCATGCATGAATGTGTGCATGTGTTACAGAATGAGCATGTTCTCTATAAAACCCTCAAGGTCATTCAGACTACTTGGCTTGAAAACTGGACATACGTCTTTTTTTCTGCTTTATAATACAGGTCTCATTATGTGGTTTAGTGAAGAGGCCGGAACGCTCAGCAAAGTCATATTAAAGATCAAGTAAGGACAGAAACTTGAGGATGCAGGGACAGCCCTTGTAATCAATGAATAGGGCTGGATGTGGAGTGAGCCAGGTCATTGTGTTCGGAATATTTCCAGCTCTGTATAGGAGGAGGAGCTGCAAGGCTCTATGAAAAGTGCATAAAACATTTGCTGAGTCAGGGGGTACATTAGCTCCAACACTTCCCAAAAGGACAACAAAACCAATGTTTTATGACTGTGAAGCCTGACAGTTTAAATTTATTGCGGTTTGGTGAATGACTCGGCAGTTCCCCCTCGGCCCTAACAGCTGCGCCTTGGGACGCATATGAAGCATGTCAAATTGTTAAATGTCATTTTCGGAGGCCAGATGTTGCACATAAACAACTTGGAAGTTCATTGGTAAATGGCTTTTGTCGCATGGTTTTACCTCAAACCAGAGCATGAAGAGCAAGACCTGATTTAAATTCCCATCACATCTAGGCACCCAATGCGTCTGCGTCCTCGCTACCTGCACAAGGCTACAGAGTTGCCTTGCAAATGAATCATTCCCTTTGAACAGCTCTTTTAGGCAAATCGATACACAGGTATGACTGGGCCAAGTTTTTTCATGTGCACACAAAAACTAGCTTCACTCTCCTCCTTTCTTTTTTTCCATCCACATTGTTTGGGCTGGTACAGGTCTTTGTATACACTATATGTCCAAAAGTACCCAGACAGAGAGAAGATATCCAGACTTCTAATGATTACACTCAGGTCTAATCTTCATTGAAAAGCATTGCCTTAGGTCACCGTGACTGATGCTATGCATGCAAATTCACTCACACAGCTATATTCCAATATCTAGTTTTGAACCCTCCAAAAAGAGACAAACTCACCTTTAAAACCTATGATTTAAGAAGAAATATATGATAAGCAGGAGTCTACAAACATTTGAACATTCATTTCATCTTAATTTGATTCTTCAGTTTGAAACTGAATGGCGTTCAGGTAATTTGCAAACGAGAACCTCAGTCCCAAAAACCAATGTTTTATGTTTTACCAACAATGAGCCTCAAGAGACTCACCTTAATGCAGCTCAATGACAAAAGCTGTCCATTTCATTGTTGTGTTTGTTGGACCTCACTGTCAATGTACAATGTGCATTATTAGCAATCAAACTATAAT
The DNA here is from genome assembly GCA_037974405.1 of Brachyalestes nurse. Taxonomy (NCBI): domain Eukaryota; kingdom Metazoa; phylum Chordata; class Actinopteri; order Characiformes; family Alestidae; genus Brachyalestes; species Brachyalestes nurse. The sequence continues at coordinate 4,746 of JBBPCY010064660.1, forward strand.
ATAAAAATTGAAAACAACAAAAAGAACTTCTTTATTAGTCACAAAAACAGATAATACACAAACAATTGAAATAAAATGGACATTGTTAAATTAAAGTGGTATGTACTTTTAGGGCCTCACAGTGGTGCAGTGGGTAGCACTGTTGCCTCACACCTCCAGGGCTGAGGGTTTGAATCCAGGTCCTGGTCTTGTGTGTGCATGTTCTCCTCGTGGTGGTAAGGCAAAACTGAAATTGAAAATGTTAAATACTGGATTTATTGTGTGGTGATCATGTTTATTTTGCATTTTATAACAACACTCTGACTAGACAGTAAATGGCTCGCTACTTCTTATACAGTGAACTACGTAAGTCATGAAATCATGGCTTTTACATTTTGAACTGAGCCAGTTGTTAACTGTAGTATTATGACTAGCATGTTAGCTCCTGGCTAGTGTGTTAAATTGAGGCTAACATAGTCAAGAGCGTTGGATCAGGACAACACAAAGCACAGTTTTCGTTTCAAATATTGTAAGTGAGCCATAATGAACTGAAAACATTCAAGTATTAACATAGACCAATGTACCAATGAACCAATGTGTGAATGCCTCACTATATTTTGTATTTTCAATACATAATACAACAGTATTTTGTTTGGATACATCTTGATGGCAATACTTTATTTATCATCCTTTTATATTTATGCTATTTTGTGTTTCAGAAAACGTTATTGATCCAAGAGGAAACTGCTTATGTTAGGACTGCACAAACTCAATATGAAATACACTATGATTATTGCACAAATGCTGGGTATAAATACTATAGATAAGTAACGAACTGTGAGTAGTAGAGATCAGTTGTATATAAGTAATATTGATATATTAGTACAATCTAAGTATATACATATATAAGTGATATTTCACATGGTAGGACTATTGCACATAATAATAATAAGAAACATGATGGAATGATTTAACACCCCTTCACATGAAAACTTCACATGATACTGCACAGAATAAGAACATAATGATGTTTTAGCAACTCTGCACAATAGTGCTCATGGTAGACTGTGTAGTTGGTAGTTTAGCAACCAAACTTCAAAAAGCCCTCACTCACACAGGTTCACTCCTTGAACCCGGTTTCTGGAAAGAATCGAATCAGTAAAGTGAGTCAGGATGGTCAAGATGCTTGATACCCAGCTCCCCATTCCGATAAACCCCGCCTTCGCTCTGGGATTGGCTGGAATTTCGCTCTAATTATTCAGACTGCGCACATAAATTAACTATTACCCAATGAGAGGTCGGGGGGCGGGGCTTGTTTCAGGGTAAATCAGAACTCCAGCACCTCGGAGCGCGTGCGTTTAGAAAGTCTGGAGATCAGAGAGAACCTGTCCGAGCGCGCGCAGCCTGCAGCACCGAGGAGAACATGGCAAACGCTTATCTTCAGGGAGTGGAGATCTCAGCCTCCCAGTTCCTGGATATCTTTCACCACTACGACAACGACGGTAATCTCCTTTTACTGTGGAACGAGGACTTTATGAAGTAAAAATATAATTTTGGGACAGTTTTTGGAAATATTCCTCGCACTTCATTTTTTCGAGTTTCAGAAGTTTCAGGTGTTCTTGAGCAGGACTTTTTAAAATAACAGGTTTCCACTGACATGATTCTTATATTAAACTCTGACACAGTCTGTCAGAATATTTTGTACCTTCTTGTGAATTCCACTACAAATTTATCATTTTTTTCCTTTCTTTCTTTGTCTTTTTTTTACCTGAGATGTTTTCAGGTCCACCCGAAATTACGTGCACTCTACACTGGGTTGTGTTCAATGTCACTGATCTGGCTCTACGTTTTTCCAGGTAATGGATATATCGAGGGCAAGGAGTTGCAGAACTTTATTAAGGAACTTCAGCAAGCTCGGAAACAAGCAGGTCTGGTAAGTCCCAGATGCTCTCTTCTCTGAAACATTTGCGTGATGGATTCAGGGCTGAATATGAGTGTGAGTTGCCTTCAGAGCACTGGTCAGCAGTCCTGCTGCTGGAGATCCACCTTTGTGGAGAAGTCAGCTTTGCACCAGTCCAGCACACCTGGTCCAGCTGGTCCAGTGCTGAGATCTTCAGACAGATGAATAGCTTCACTTGGTGAATGGGTTAAATGCAGAGGAAGAATTTCACATAGTTCACACTGTGTGCTGTGCTGTGGTGTGTTTTTGCATGACTATAAGGGGGCAAAAAAGAAAAAAAGCAGTGACCACTGACATACGGGTTAACACTGCAATGTGAATAATTTTGATTGTTATATTCCAGAGATCGTATATTTGTCAGAAATTTGGTGCAGCTGGTGGTCTGGTGGTTAAGGAGTTGCCCCTATGGCCAGAAGGTTGTGGGTTTGAATTTCAGGACTGCCAGTGACACCACTGAGGTACCCTTGAGCAAGGTACCGTCCACACACACTGCTCCCCGGGTGCTGTGCTGCTGGCTGCCTGCTGCTTTAAATGCAGAGGACAAATTTATGCTGTTCACACTGTGTGCTGTACTGTGCTGTGTTCATATATGACAAATGGACACTTTTCAGATTTTATGTATTTGTCCACAGTAGCAGCATTTTAAAGTAGAAGCACCCTGGTTTATACACAGTATATATTGTATAAATAACTTGTACATGGTATATAGCTGCAGTATGGTTTGATATTTTAGTTTTAATAATGTGTGCTTTCAGTTGTATTAAAATTACAGCCACAAGATTGAGAGATAAATCAGCATTACAGCTGTCATATAAAATCAATAAAACATGGAAAAAGTGTAGGTTTTATATTGCAAATGTGCTTTCTTGTCAGATTAATGCGTTTGATACTGTGTAAGGTTCTCATATCTTTTTAAGAGAAGAAAACAGAACAATCCAGAACAGGCTATGAAGGTGCAAATATTTGATTCTATCAAATGTGCATCTTTTTTGGTCCTGGCTTGCTTTTATACTAACAGATATGACATTGTAGCAAAAGATGCAAACATGGGTCATGCGAGTAAATCGATTGGGAGGGATGGGTATCGAGAATCAGTACTAAATTGGTTCCAGTACCTGATTGGTCTGTGTTGAAATATGGATAATCTCCTGGACAAAAGTCAGTTCTTATTAGTTTATTACTTATCTTGTTATTTCTCTGAAAATTCTTTCAAATGAATCTTTTGAAATATCTTTTCATGTGATATCTTAGCACGAAATGATGAAGGATAGTATCAATAAGAATATCGCAGTATTAGCAGTACCAGTACTGATATTGTTATCAGTAAAATCCTAACAATACCCATTTCTACTGATCGGCAGATATTCTAGTTTTCCTGTACTGTGGTCTCTGTTGTATCTGGACCTGTGGGGCTTGTAATTCAAAAAAAGATGGAAAAATAGAGCAAACCTGACTGCATACTGTCTTTGATGTGCTCTTACTTGCCCCAGCTAGCTGCACTAAGGGTTTATATGAACACAAGAACACACATTTGCTGACCATTATGAAAGAACACCATACGTCACAGCAGCCAACCAATCAACATCAGGTATATCTAGTCAGTCACTCCTCAAACAGGGAGGAGAACATGGTTTTGTCTGTTTTCGAACACCCTGAGCTTTACTGTATGTACTGTACTCCACACAAAGAAAACCATAAAATGAAACCCCGTAATCTGAAAAACGACTTTGTTGTTCATTATTGTAAATGTCATTTTGAATGAAAATGCATTGATCAACCCCCTGTTTCTTTCACACATGGGCACACCTTACAATAAAGTTGCTGTCTGAACACCCTCTATGGTTTATGAGGCATCCTATTAGAATTAAGTGCTCAAGCTTTTAAACATAACGAATGCAACTTAAATGTCATCTGATACCAATATATTTAGAAAATTGTAGCAATATCACCCAGCAGTCTCTGCACCAGTTCTGAATTATGGCCAGGTTGAGGAATGTGGTTGAGGAATGTGCTTTAAGAGATGGGTATACATTCTGCCATTATCTTACTGGTTATTTTGTTGGATTTGATCTATTTGCCATAACTAGAGACTGGTTCAGTCTGCAGCGTGCCGCCTGCAATTTCCTTAGTGTGATGTTTTCAGAGCTCAGCTAATTCACTGAGAAGCTGCTTCCATAGCATGTAATTGCAATGTGAGTGGCATTCAGGTGCCTATATGGCGATTTCTTTCTTTCCGTACCATGTAATGGAATAATAATGGGATCGTTGTCATATTTCAGACTTGCTGAAGGTGATGTGTAAATGGTGATTAATGAGGAGTGGTCATCCGGGACCGACATTTTCTCGTTCACTCTCAGCCAGAATGTGTCTTTTCTCCGTCTCATTGGAGAGCTGCTTTAAACAGATGTAGTTATGTTAGAAATTTCCTGTATAGTTTACATTTTACTTCCACAAACCAGGAAGGAGGCATGTCATATTTAAACTTAACTGAGGATGATTTATTTCATGAAATGTTGAAGATTGCTGTATGAAGATGGTTCTGACTCTTGAGTCTTGATTGATCGACCTGTTCCTCAGTGTCTTTGCACTGTAGGTTTGTGCTGATATGGCCAATCTGGACTGATGCTAGAATTAAAATATTATGTACATATCTGTCAATGTCACTACTGATAAACATGCATTTATACTCACATCTAGATTTATATCACTATAAAAACAGATACTATGAATAAATACACCTAGGCTGGCATTATGGAGAAACGGTATTTACTTGTAATTGTTTTAATTGTAATTAGATAAAGGTTTTAAATAGGTCTGGATATTGGATATGATAGTACTGAAACCAATACTGACCAAATCAATACTGATGCCTTTTTTGTGATGCCTTCGTTTATATTACAAAACTGCATGTGGATTAATGTAGAAATGAGTGTGAAGAGCATTAAGAGGTTATATTACTAAAAGCAATGGATTTCAGAGTGCTGAAAGGTACTGATGTTAATAACATGTATATTAACATGCATGTGAAATACTAATAACATTAAACAGCTAATCAGTGGTCTTGATTTAGAAACAAGTGTGTTGTTCCAGGTGCTGATGAGAGTCACAGTGAGCGGCTTGAGGCCAGCACCCAAGTCACAAATCACCCCCGAGAGCTGCTGGACTCAGGCTCTGGCCTCACGCTGCTTCCTGTGGCTCTTGTCAGCACTTGGGGCTCTGGTGCAGAATTTCGGCTGCTGCATGCGGCTCTTCTTGGCACTTGGCACACTTATTGGCTCACTAAAGCCGAGTGGATTTTTTGGTGAAGTAATTCACGTAGCACCATAAAGCACTGAATTTACCCCATCCTAATTACAAATGTTGTGAAATTACAAATGTTGTTTCAGACCAGCATCCCCGAAACATTCTGCTCTTCTCCTCAACCATTTGATGCTGAAATATTGAAATTATTGACAGAGTGCTAATATGATGTATGTATCCCTAGAATAATGTGTCAGAAGTTGATTTATTACATGATTTAAAGACCCAGTAGGTTACATTTTGTCTGAAATATTGCTGAACAGTTGAGATGTGTTCAACATATCGAACTGTGTCAAATTCTATCACAGTGTTATATCAGTGTTTTATATCACTATTCTATGGAGACTAGTGTGTTAGTTTGTGACAAGAGCATTAGACTGGGTTACTATTCAGTGCTTGCCCCCTCGAATTAAACAGGCCAGACGATCCTCCCAGTCAAACCTACATGGATGATGTATGGACGTAACTACACTGTCAGGCCAGTATTTGCCCCTTTGTATTCCATTTTAATGGCCATTTTGGCCAAAATCAAATTCTAAATCTATTTTCAAATGTAAAGAACCTCTGAATTCAGATAACTCCTATGGATACAATCATTTATATAACATTGTCCACTGTGACATAGCAGTGTGTTGCACAGGAGAGCTTGGTTTTACCAGAGGAGCAACATTTCAATATGGGAAAGCAGTGGAATGTGACTGGAATGTAGAAACCGGTGTATTCACACTTGAGTACGTGGCTTTGATGGGTCTAACACAGGACCTAAAAAATCTAGGGGAAACTTTGCTATAAATCCAGCTTTTGTTTTAAATATTGAACATTTATAATGTTGAATGCTTTGAAAAACTGAAACTGGAATATTAGCATATTATAAAAATGCACTGGTGACCTGTCCAGGGTGTTTTGCTGCCTTTTGAACTATAAGAATTGAGATAGGCTTCAACACCCCACCCCCGAACCCTAGTAGAGATAAGGGGCTTGGATAATGAACGGATAATGAACGGATAATGACCTTTTTCAAGGATTTCATTTTTCTTTTGATACATCAACTCAAGACACCACTACATTATACCAAACTGAAAATTGAATTGTATGAGTCATTACACCCCTACTAAGTGTAGTGGCCACATATGAATCATAGTAACAAGAAACAAAGTCTCCCAAAGCTGTGAAAGTATCATTTCTTTACTTTAATATCTGAATTTGATATGGTAATGCATAAATGGTGAATAATGAATGCAGTAAGACTAATTGAATGGCTCCTGACTGCAGTGATGTTGTGCACTTTTCTCCTGGTAGCTTTTAGTATTCCCCTCATTATATATTTTTTCTCTTTAAAAAGGTCCGTTCACATGAATGCAGTAAGTTGTTTGACATTCCATAAGTCTGATAAGGAGCTCAAAAAGGCTTTCACTCATCAGAGCAGGCAAATGTAGACAGTGTCCTACAATAGGGGAGATACGTGACAGGCATGTGACTGAAATGGAAGAAATAAGAAAAGCCCACTACTCATTTTAAAAGATGACATATGAATTAAATGCTAGCAACACATCCAGTGTGAACAGCCTCTGTTTGTATGAACTAATATGCTGGAGTGGCTCGTCCTTCAATGCCATTCCCTTATCTGGTTATCGTTTAAGCTTTAGTTGAAGACTGATTAATCCCTTAGCTGAAAGCTTATTATTCAGATATTATGGATTAATATTGTTCTAAACAATGAATCAGTTTTGCCGTATATTACCAGTACACCCCATCTTTTATGGAAACCACTGTCAAGGACAAAAAAACCCTAAAAATCCCATTGACTCACATTGACAAGATCATATTGTATCAGACCTGAAAATATGTGTATCATCAAACTCCTATCAGTTATTATTTTGAAGATTATTCAGCATGTACAGCCAGTTGTGGGCCCACACATGTGCCCCTTGCATATAAGGGTTAATAATCAATGATGAAAATGTGAATTTAATTAGGCCTTCTTTCATATCCTCCTGAGAACCAAAAAAAAGGGTCTTACAATTTCTTTTTTCTTTTTTTGTGTGATCTATTTGTGCCTAAAAAAATACCTTACAAAATAAATTTCTTTGAATATATTTTTTATTTTAATTTCCCAGCATGTCCACTGTAGAGGACAACGATTTCCTTGTGAAAATAGAACTGAATTTAGAAAATAAATAAGTGATATTAACCCAAGAACACATTCAGTTTGCTCAAAACAATAAAACTCTGTATCACTCTTCTGTTGCTTGTTGCTTGCAAGAACAACGAAACATATATTTTAGTTCAACAGTGAATTATAAGTCATAGAACATCCTCTGGACATTTTAGGTGTGATAGTCCTGGAAGCATGT
>JBBPCY010064680.1:0-12338 GCA_037974405.1 Brachyalestes nurse
ACTAATCAGTCCCTCATAAAGCAGAATGAGGTGCTTGTGTAGGAATTTAACAGACACTGGCATGGAATGGTTTCACAGTCATAGAGACGCTGATTTATAAATAAATTGCAGTGGTCTTTTTTTCCAGGGCTGTAAATATAATTTTGTGTGTGTGTGAAGTACATTTAATATATATTTAATGCACTTTACACTTAAAGTTGGGATCTTGACACTTTCTGAGCTGATTCAAACAAAAATATCATTCATAAGGCAGTTCCTGTTTTTTGAATGGAAAAAAAAGATCCTCCAAATCTCCAGAAGCTTCTCTCTTGCTGTGAGTCACCGGACGGTGGCTTGTTTGGTGAATATGCTCGGACCTGCTCAGAGAGTGGAAAATTCCGGTTTGGAGCGAGGAGAGGGCTTCAGCTTTGACAGAGGAGCCAAATATGGCGTTTTACTGCAACGTTCGGAGGGAAAGGTTTATACCACTGTTAGAACAGGTCCGTCACAAATGTGTGTGAAATATAATCCAGCAAAACATTACAGGCTGTGACTTACACTGTGTACGCTGTATACAGGTTTTAAGGGTCTTCATACAATATCCAAAATGATACATACAATATCCAAAATGATGTCCTGAATAATTGTGTTTTGTTAAGTTTAAAAGAAATTGATTTGATTACTAAAAAAAAAATTACAGTAGTCCTAGTTTTAAGAATAAGAACTCTTTTTAGACATACACTACTACCATTTTTAGTGATCATCAAGTGCTTTAGTTCATTTTTAAAGATAACAGTCTGTCATATGGTGTCAGAAGCCACATAGGAAAGTCTATTACGGTAGGGTTGCTAGGCGGTGGAGCACCGTCTAGTGGTCCGCAGGTAACAGCGCGTGTCAAAATTGTTTTACTTCATAACATCAGACAACCATTTTCAAGCTGTAAACCACAGAAATATTAATCGAGATGCACAAATTAAAAGATAGAGACAGAGCAACTGCATTCGCACAATGAAGACAGCTTGACTCAGATGTAAAGGTTTCTTAAACAAAGAGGAAAACAAGTTGAACCCCTACCATATTAAATCGTTTGTCTGATTCTTACATGTTATGAAGTAAAACAACATGGGGGGGAGGTGGGTGGTGACATTATTAATCTAAAAGCTCACTGTTTGACTGCTCACTGGGTTGGCTGTTATAAATGAGGTGCTGGAACCCTCAAAACTAAAGATACTCTCCAAACCAAACACACAGCACACTTTGTACCAACACAGTCCAGGAGTGCCCTGAGAGCTGGCCTTGGTTTCTGTGGTCGAACTGAAATGTATGATCCAATTGGAGCTGGCCCTGATTTTTACATTTCAGTTAAGGGTGAGGTTGGGTTGTAATGATGTCAATTGCTGTAGATTAGGCTTGCAGCTTCAGGGCTAAAACTAAAGAAAACTTCAGACCCCATGTATCACTGCTGATCAGGCACATTTGCTATAAATTGTGTAAATCGGACCAATTGTTGTGTTTGCACTGTTGCAGAACAATAAGGTGAACACAGTCCAGCAAAGATAATGAGTGATGGTCAGACAAGCTATGCTACTGATATGAAAGCAATTACAGCCATAGTGTTGTTCTGACCCTTCCTATCAACAGTGCCAAAACAATACCACAGCCCTTCGTCTCTGTCTCTCTCTCTTTCTCTATTTTTAGTCTGTCTCTAGAGACCTGCGGTCATCAGGAGCAGCTGTAGTTGTAGGATAAACAATGGTGGAGGATATAGTCTGGCTAAAACATCATGTGTCCCCAAGCATGTACATATACAACCCAAATCAGAAAAAGTTGGAGCAGTATGGAAAATTGCAGGTATTCATAAATGTATTTTATTGCAGACATTATGAACCCAAGATATTTCATGTTGTACTCATGATTTAGGACAAGATCTGTCTCTGAGGAGCAAAGATGGACAGAGGATCTCCAGATGATCAACAAATGCATAGAAAATTATTAAAATGTTAAACAATTAAAATGAAAATTGAAAACAGTGTTCCTCAAAGGAAGACTGGAAAGGATTTGCATATTTCTTCTTTTACACTGCATAATATCAAATTTTATTAGATTTTGCTGTAAAAACAAGAAACCTCCAGAACTACCCTGGGCTCGGAGGCATCTAGGGTGGACGATCACACAGATTCCTCTGACCACATGTGTATTATGGTCAGAGGAATTAGTATTCCAGATCATTTTTGCTCCAGACCAAAAATGAAAAGGATCATCCAGACTGTTGTAAGCAAGTCCAAAAGTGTCCAAAGGCAGCAATAATGCAGAAAAGTACCCTGAGATTTTAGAGCAACAAGTGTTGCCTTCAAGACAACTTCTTTGCCAGGGACGTCCATGCATTTTTCAGCAAGACAATGCAAAACCACATTCTGCACACATTACAACGGCATGGCTGTAGAAGAGGGTACTGGACTGCTATGCCTGCAATCCTAAACCTGTTAGAGAAGGTGTTGTAGGCCTGAAATGCTGGAATTAAATTAAGTTGAACAGACAAAGCATGAAATATCCTGAGTTCATACGGTCTGCAATGCAATAAAAGTTGAAGTGAATAAAGGATGAACAACTGTTTAACAGGAGAGAGAGTTGTTGAAAAAGGTCATGCTGTCTATGACAGGAAAGTGTAAGAAAACACACGGTGCATCACAGCTTCCTGTGTACTGGGGTGCGTAGCTACAGATCAGTCAAGCACCCATACTAACCACTGTTCACTTCTGAAAGTGTCCATAATGGGCATGTGAGCATCCGAGCTGGACCATGGATCAAAAGTAGAAGGTACCCTTTTTTGATGAACCATGTTTACTGTTTACATGTGTGTGTGCGTAAAAAGAGATTTTTACCCTTTGTGCTTTGTTTTCAGCTCTTTATGAATTAGGTATGCTATTCTGGTCATATTTAACCATTGTGATATTCATAAGCCTTTGGTTTAGTGACTGCTACTTTTTGCCATAGTTTCCTCTGAGGAAGTATGAAGTGTGGAATCATGGAATATGATGGTCATAGGAGGCAAAATAAAAATTCTTTACCAACAGATCAAAATAATTCCTCTTTTTTTATTGACCTTATTTTCATAAGGTACACTTAAGACTACTTTCTCCTTCCACTCACTGGCCACTTTATAAGAAACACCCACCTTATAGGACCACCATATAGGTGTACATCAGGAGTGATCAGCCTCCCAAAAATACTATTTTGGTGGCCAGATTGTGTATACAGCGTGAAGCTTCTTCATGCATGGCCCCCCTTGTTACTCCTTCCCCGATAAACACACAGCATTTGTCCAGGTTTGCTCCAGCCTTTGCTGTGTCCCCCGATCTATAATTCATTTTGTGCCTTATGTAATTAGGCTTTGGTAATGCAGCTCTCTGAGGCCTCCATATCACTTTCCCACATTACCATGTTCGATGGGCTGTAATTACATTTTAGCGATCCCTACGTCGCTGCAACCTGATTTGACTCCTTTGACGCTGCATATCCATCTTAGCACAAGTGCCACTTGACTAGAAACATCTTTTTTTAAATAGTATAGTTTGATTTGCCGATTGCGTTGATAAACGATGAGGTGTACACAGGTACTATGTGTGGATTACATCTTAGCTACATTAGAGCTGTAGCTCCAGTGATAAAATGAAAGAAGCAAACTTGGGATGCTAAACATGTCTTAACTGATCAACTATATTTTGAGATCAGTAGGGGAACTGAGTAAATCTGACTGAACTATGGCTTTAGACTTTGGCATTCCAGCACTCCAGCCAGTTTGCACACGGTCTGAACTAAAGATCCACTTGAAACAGAGGGGATAGAGCTGGGATTAAAGAGGATCAGCGCTCACACACTTCCAGCTGCTGCTCTGATCGCACAAGGTAAAGAGAGGGAGAGAGGATTCATTCAGCCAGAGCTAATCTTTACACACATCAGCTCAGCATTTCACACAGAAATGCCTCCCTTTTTCACCCCTTACTTCAAATGTAATTGTTCAGTCAAGACATGTTTGCTTTCTAAAGTTTGCTTCTTTAGTTTAAGTTAACTAAATTATCAAATCTTTCTCCTTGTATTTCTTTCCTCTTAAGTTTCCTGATAATGTGGGTTTATATCCCAAATGCAGTCCTAATTCATTTCTACATGACCATTTCCAACCTCTCTTTATTAAAATAAAATATTCTCTTTTTGTTACTGTCCCTTTATAACTGAATGTAAACGAGCACTGCTCTGATTGGCTGTTCTGTGTCATATCAAATTCATACAGCAGTCCAGACCTAAACATCCCCTTTATTTTCAGTGTGAGTGGGTGGCGCTAAACTACTATAAGCTGAATACACAGATATATGTAAATGAGTTGGTTTTTGTGACATCACACGAGCCATAAATTCAAACTGGTTTGTTTTTGTTGATTAGTATCAATATGTGGACTGTATGGACTCGTTAGAGAATGAAGTGAACCGGAGAGAACTTTCACAATGTTTATATACTATGTTCAATTCATTGATTGAAAAAAAGTGTTTTTGTCCTAAAGCACAGACAAAATTCAAAGTCCCAAGTGCACTAATGCTGTTGTTAGGTACACAACATACTTTTCTCCAAACTGACCACTAATGAAGGGCTGGAGGATGGCTAACACAGGCTGCGCAACAGTAAATAAGCAATAGCCTCTAAATGTCTCCAAGAAAGGTTGAGCTGCAAGGGAGGGGTTTCTAATAAAGTAGTCAGTATACTTCATTTTTTTCTTACCAAAATGCTTGCACAGCAGTTACATAAATTCTCACCCAGTGTTCCCACACTTCTGATGAGTAATTAGAAAATGCTGGCCCAGAACAGTGTTATAATGTGCTAATACACAGCTATAAACTGAGGCCCTAATTGGGCTCACATGAGGACTTTCTGAGTTTAAATCATCACACTGGGAGATGGGTATGGTCCCATGGCAAATGTCAGCGAAATTCATTCAGTAAATCATTGCTGTGGAATTTCTCCAGTGGTTTGCTGGGAAAGGATGAGCATGCGGCTCTGCACGTTCTCTTCGGCACAGTGTGCCAGGCCTCAAAAACCTGCCTCCTCGTTCCACTCAGGCGTTTCCTCCTCAGCCAGCTGTAGAAGCAGTCAAAGGAACAGAAGAAGTCCACTTTAAACACCCACCAACCCCAATTACACCAAATAGTCAAATACTGTAAATCAGCCAAGTCATGTTTGGTGTGTGAGGTTTACTTATTTACTTTGAGCTCTGAAGTTATGAGGGAACTGTACCTAACAAGACTTGCTTTTGTGGTTTCTGACACTGTATGACACACTCTCATCTATAAACATGGTCAAAAATCAGTCTACTGTTTCTAGCTCTGCAAACATTCAGACTGTTGACTACTTACGCTAGTTTTGTGGGGATTTTGTGTTGTTTTTTCCAGTTTTTTGGATACTTGTTGCTCATATTTGATTTTTCTTGGGAAAAAATTACTCCCTCTTATCAGAGAACTGTAACAACTGCCACAATTTTGACCTCTGAGTTTTGGAGTCGTCAGCAAGTTTATGAGCATGTGAGGCTTGTTTTAACAAGTTTGTTAGTTTTCAGGATAAAAGAGGGCTGCTAGAGCAGGAAAAACAAAGTGTGTTAAAACATTAGTTAGCCTTGTTTACATCTGGCATTTGGAGTCCATATCCTATATTTTGGAGGCCCATTTAAGACACATAGGTATGTTGTTTTATGTACCTGAACAGTTGGGGTCCACATACTACATTCAACACTTGTAAATCAACAAAAGCAGTTTAGTGTAATAATAGAAGGTGTAAACAAGCTAAAAGTTAACATGTGCTTTTTGTGTTTTTTTTTTGTTTGTACGTCCTCTTCATGGACTAAGCTATCAGGGAGCAGCAGAAGCAGTCAGCATGTTGAATAGCGAGTGTCCCTGTCAGGGCTGGACTGGGACAAAAAAATTTACCGGGCATTTTAAGACCGGCCCACTCGGGGGGTGTTGCTAACGGGAATACGCGCCGGTGTCCCTCTCCATATCGTGTTTTTGGGGGGGTTGCTGACGGCCCAAATTTACCATCGGCCCACCGGGTCGGTATGCCTGATGGCCAGTCCAGCACTGGTCCCTGTTACAGTGAGGTGAAGCGGTCGAGCACAGAAAACTTTAAAAACAAGAGTAATTTTAAAAATCTGCGTTAACGCGCAATAAAATAAGTGTCGGCATTAACTGAATAATGCATCAACGTGATAATAATGCGTTAACATAGAGCGTCTGCTAAATGCCGTAAACGTAAACATGCCTAGCACTAATATATATATATATATATTGTGACGCCACCTGAGGGCGCTGCTGCCCTGGACAAAAAGGGGACAGGGAATTAACAGGAATCACCCTGAGTCCAGCTGGCCATTATTAGTGTTGTTGTATTAGTATTGTATTAGTGTCACAGGTGTTTTGTGTTTGGGTTGGGTTTAAAGGCCTGCTTTGTTTTTCAGTCATTTATCCGTTCTCCCTCACTTTACTTTAGGTTTGGTTCTGTCGTAGTAATCCTAGTTTTGTGAATTCTGGCTACTGAGCCTAGCCTAGTTACTGAGCGTTTTTCCCTGACCTGCCTTTTGGATTACCCCTGTTTTTCTCTGACCTGTTTCTGTTCCGTGGATTACTCTTTTTGCCTAGTGGACTTGCTTTGATTGGCTGTTTTTTTGGATTATCTGGTTTTTGACGTCTTGTTTTGGACTTTGTGGATTTTCCCTTTTCGCCTTGCGGACTTCTATTTTTGTATTCTGCGTTTGGATTCATCACTGTGTTCATTACATATATATATATATATATATATATCACCTTTCTCAAACTTAAGGTCACTTTATACGTAGGGGAGAGCGGGGTTGGTTGTCACACAGGTAGGTTGTCCCAGTCATCATATCTCAGCCATTATAAGCTGCTGATCAAAACCGTTGACACAGAAATGTTCGTAATTAGTGTCAGAGGTCATCTACGTTGACAGTGCAGGTGAAAACAGCATAACCTTGAGGTGAGACAACTTTATTTGTTTTTCATATCCAAAAAGAAATTTTGAGGCATCTCATGTTTTTCTTCTAACTCATTACACAAGGGTTGAAAATAAAATAATTATTGCCATTTAAAAGTATAAAGAGAGAGCTACAATTTAGTTAGCCTCCAAAACAGCTAAAAATGTCAGTTGGGGTAGGTTGTCACATTTTTTTCGGGGTTGGTTGTCACGCATGCTGCAGTGGAAGGGGTTGGTTCACAAAGACTGCACTCCTGGTCTGCCAGGTTATGTTTGTCAGAACTGTGATTCTGAGATGATAGTGACTGGTGAATGTTGATTATGACTCATCCTTTCTTTAGTCTGTGTTATGAATTCTATAGTGTATCTGCCCTTGTTTTACATTTATAGCCTGTGGTGTTTTACATTTATGCATTTTACATTTACATGATTGAATCTAAAGAGTCTAAAAAGGAACCAATAAAACTTCATTTGATATTTCATTGAAAATAAAAATTTTGTATCATTTTTAAAAATGTCTGTATTTTTCATTTTAGAATAACACAGGGACAACCAACCCCACAGGGTGTGACAACCTGCCACTCTATGGGGTTGGTTGTCACATATCCGCAAGGTGCCTTTGACAGCCCATATCTTTTGAAGAGAATGGATTCAACCAGAGCAAGGACCATCCAGTTGTACCTGACACATTAAGCATTAATTGTGTACAGAAAGGGAATTTTTACTATACACTGTTTTGGCAGAAATTACATTTAAGTAAAAGTGTGACAACCAACCCCGGTCTCCCCTAGTTGAGGCATGGGAACATGTTTAATACAAACTTAATAAAAACGTCTTCGCGAAACCCATAATGCTGCAGTTTCACAGATACATTAAGACTGTAAACATCACCTACATTGATTGACTTGTAGGAGTTCTCAAACAGCGTTTGTAATGTTATTGCCTTCCCAAGCACAACAGAGGATGTTTTGTATAAAGTCAAGTAGGGTCATTCGGGGCACTGAATTTCCACATGACCCAACCAAAAGCATTCAAATCATTTTTTCCAAGTCTGTCGTTGTCATTTCCCTATTTCCAACCTGTCATGAACGCAGAATTAATTAGTCGTGTATCACAAAGAAGGGTTTCATAGTTGGCTGGATAACCCAAAGAGATGTCCAGTCTCTGAGCTCTTCTTCTATTGACATGCTTCACTTTGGGCTTAAGTTAACGCCTCACCTCGCCGACTGGTCGCTCTATTAACTGCTAAATCGCTTTTTAGTGAATTTTTCTGCTCAAACATACAGCCAACTGAAAGCGTAAGGGTGAGCTGATGGCTGTGTTAAATCAGGTTAAAGACCAAAATTCATCAACAAGTAATCAGAGGTTGTGCTTTGTGAAATACCCCTCAGACCCCTCAGTAAATAGTGTGGCTATTTACTAAAGGTTAGACTAAAACTGCACTCCTGTCATTCATTCATTCATTTGTTCTTTTTCAGTAACCGCTTATCCTTACTAGGATGCGCCTGATATTGTGATACTTAAAGTGAAATTTCTGTGATACATTTACTTTTTTATATTTTATATCATTAGAAATGTCTTTGGTATATTCATTTTTTACATTTTTGGATGTGGTTTAGGACACAGTATGACTTACTGTAAGTTATAATAATGAGCTACACCTCACAGCTACATGCAGCCAATTCAGACAGCACCAGGGTTGGTGTTCACCAAGCAGTCGCAAGGAATCCTAAACCACATCCACAAGTCTGCTCCACCTTAATTAAAATCTGGATGTCATTTGAGTGAAACTGCATTTGCATTTCGAACAGAAAGGCTGTGCCTGTTAATCGCTGTGATAGTTTTAATAACTTTTTGAATTCTTAAGGACGAATGAACTACATGTACATTGTTAGAAAAGGGGGCTGCTGTTGTGACATGCTGAGTAGTGTGTGTATATGTGTGTGTGTGTGGTAGTTGGATTGGTAGAAGAAGAGATCAAGAAAAAGAGAAGAATCATAATTTCATGCATCAAAGACCTGTCTCGGATCAAACAGAAAAGTTTCATGAGCCTCTCTCCATGATTACATCAAAACACATCTTCATCCTGGAGATCCTGGAGACCACCACTGTTCCACCACTGTTCCACCTCCCCTGCGCGCTCCCGCGGCTCTGGTCACGTGACAGCGCTGCGCGCTCTCACTGAGAGCACGGTGCTCGAGAGCTCGCGGAGGGAGCAGCCGGAGAAACACACGTACACACACTCTCTCACACACACACACACACACACACACACACTCTCTCTCTCTCTCTCTCTCTCTCTCACTCACTCACACACGCTCTCACACATTGGACATCGTTCCCGGGACAGGGCCGTTATCGCTGGGCTCTTTATGTTCTTACGGGCTGGGAGTTAATTAATCGTCATTAATTGCCATCATCGGTGGATAATAATTAAAATATGACGTCAGGAGCCGCACCTGAAAAGAAAAGGTAAAGAAATCTCTTAATTTTTTCATATAATGTCATTAAGTCCAACATAATGCACGTGGCTGCAGTAGGACTTACAAATACTGTTCTAAAGATCCCCTGTCATGAATTTGACTTGTTTATTTAATCTATTTTTGTTTTTTACTCTGTTTTTACTTAAAAGAGTTTGATGCAGTACATAAACACATAAAGTTTATATATAGTATAAATAAAGTTTCTGAATGTGCCATTTACTCTTCAGTCTATTTGCTCCTCATATGTAAACCAAGGTCTGTTTTGAATACTGTTTGTGCACCTGCAGCCCCATCCATGATAAAGATCAAGGACCGCTTTCTGAAAGAGGCACAATACAGGACAGCCAGTCAGAACAGAGCTCCTTTGCAAATGTCCCACTCGAAGGGTGTCCTAGTTTAATTCTAAGAGAGGATGCAAAAATAGTCTTGTAGGATTTAATTATGAGTGTTTTTGACGAATACAATTGTAGAACCAGGTCATGAGTGGACCTCAGGATTCATGAAAATAATTTAGTCATAATCCAAGTCTGGAGCCTTTGATGTTTTGTGTTACCCTGTACAGAGCTGGTTTCCCAGACTAAGACTAAGATAAATCATGGTGGGTTGATTTTCTGAACAGGGATTACACCTATACATAGAATAAATTGCAGTGCTAGTGCTAAATTGCCATTGGAAAAGTCTAGGTTTAGTTTTGATAATAAGGTTTAAGTCTAACTCTGGACTACACAGCTCTCTGAATGAAGGTCCTACATTAAAATAAAATGTTAACAATTAGGCCTAATTTGAGCTTTGGAAATGGGCCTTAAGATGTTTTGGACACTGATTAAGGCCAGTTTTGGACTAAATAGTAACTTCAATAGTGAATCTCCACTAAGAAGCCTTTTTAAACCAGACTTAAGCTTGGTCTGCAAAGCCAGCAAATAGCTTTAGCGGATCTGAACGAGTGCTTATTTTTTTGAACAAACTCTTATAGTGTTGCATTAACATGTATAGACCAGTTAAGCCTGGACTAGAAAAGAATTTCCAGTGCCAATTCTCCACTGACACCACAGTCTAGTCTAAGAATAGGTTTAATCCATGTCTGAGCAACTGGCACACAGTGTTCATATCAGTCCAGGTGGACACACATGACACACGTGAGTGCGGCTGGTTGACTGTGTGGTGACATGCTGACATTTTCTCAGAGAAGGACACTGATGTTCCTCAGTTCTCATACATACCTGTTGACCTTTGGGCCGAAAGAGCTTCGACATGAGCTTTTGACAAAGGTTTGGAGAAGAAAAGTGTCGGATCATTTTAAAGTGCTGCTCCTCACACAGAGGAAGGCATTTTAAACGTAACTGCTTTATTCAAACTGAACTGGAGGACTGTTACCCAAGCCTGATGGGGCCCAGCTCACTATCGGGTTACAGGCTGATTGTTCAAGAACGTTATCAGGTCAATTTTCTAATGAGTGATTTTTATGAAGTAGATTTCGTGCTCTCTCTCTCCTGTTTCTCTCTCTCCTCTGTTTCTCTCTCTCCCTCTCCTCTCTCTCTCTCTCTCTCTCACTCCCACTCTCTTTCTGTCCTTTTTCTTCATCTGTCCCTTTTCTTTCTCTCTCTCCCTCTCTCTCCTCTCTCTCTGCCTTGCCCTTTCTACCCCTCTATCCCTTACCCTCTCATTCTCTTTCTCTTTCACTCTCTCTCCCTTCTGTTTATCTCTCCCTCTCCCCCGTTCTCTCTATCTCTCTCCCGCTTTCTCTCTTTCTCACTCTCCCTCTCACTACTCTCTCTGTCCATCTCATTTCTATCTCTCTCCCCCTTTCCCTCTCTCTCTCTCATGGGTGCTCCTCAGTGGATGATGAGGAGTGTGTTGTGAGTTGGTGAAAAGGCCACAGTGTTTTTCTCTGTGTTTCGTAAGTTCTCCTGAAGTGTGTGAAGTGTTTCTGTGAGGAGCAGCAGCAGTGAGAGGAGCTTTAGCACAGTGAGGTTAACAGCTGGAGGGTGGATGCTGCTGTCTGTGAGGTACAGAAACACACTGATAATAAACACTGTGTGTGTGAAACACCACTTTATCCAGTAGGACATTTTTCATACCCTCAACTCAAACTCTGGTAAATGTGTGTGAGGTTCCAGCTGTGTTAGTGCGGGGAGCTTCTTTGCATTAGGTTTTATTTAGCAGCAGCAGTCAGGCCTGGCCTGCAGGTTCAGACTTCAACTTCATACCTGTACAGACTAAAGTAAACTTTGCAGAAGAGATGACAATACCAGTTCTTCTTCCCTGGGACTGACACCTTGAAGATCAACTGTTTTTTGCTGTGCTTCAAAATGAGCTGTTATAACCTGAAGATCTTCACTTAGGATCAGCGTCTGTGAGTAGACTATCAGGCACATCTCACTCAGCTACCCCACAGGAGGAGACACGCCGCTAACAGGGAGTGTGTGCTATTTCAGGATGCATCTTTGATGGGATCGGATCCAATTCATCCTTTGTCCCTCTGATATCTCGTGCAGCATTTTCTGACCATATCGACCCCTCTTTCCCATCCATGGCATTGGATCAGTGCCAGCACTGAAAAGGTCTCTAAACAGCGTGTCTTCTGTTTGTTTCACCTTTGACATTTTCTGTGGCTGTGCTTGAACTTCTTAAATATGCTTTAATTCAGCTGAGATTTCAGATTTGTCAGTACAATCTCTGCAACATGGTGACAGATCAACTGAGTGATGATGATGATGATGATGGTGTTGATGATGTTGATGATGATGATGATGACGATGGTGATGATGATGATGGTGATGATGATGATGATGATGATGATGGTGATGATGATGATGATGATGATGATGGTGATGATGTCGATGATGA
>JBBPCY010064701.1:0-12337 GCA_037974405.1 Brachyalestes nurse
GGTTTTTAATGTAACTTATGTCTGTGATTGTTCAGTGATATTACAGATAGAAGGAGAAGATTGAAGGAGGTTCAGATCGAAGGACGTTGTATTAAAAATGTAATAAAAAAACCCCAACGTGAACGAGTTCATTTTTGAGCTGTGAACTGCGTTCAAAAATTTAAAAAATGAACTATGTTCTTTTTCAGCGTGAACTGGCACAACACACCTTGACTGTCTCCTCAAAAGGAATCATTAAACCTCCACTGTGTAGTAATGACACCAAGTGGTGGCTTTGATCATATGATGCCCATTCAGCATCTGTTACCAAACTAGCACGACACACATCATCACAGGACAGCTTTCTCAAAATGCGTCGAATGACAAACCCTGGTAAAGCTGAACAGTTGTTTTGATTATATTTAGCCATTATAAAATCCCGTATTATAGTGCTTACGTTTAGCCAAAACGTTGTTTGGAGGCTGTTTTGAACACGGCAATATATATCTATGCTAGTTTAGCCCGGCTCAGCTAAGGTTAAGATTTATACACTGAGGTGGGTTTCTTTAGGAAACCTTCAGAGTTTGAGAAAATTTAATTAAAGAGCTAACAACAATCTTAATAGTTAGTGCCTATGTGTAGCCAAAACGTTGTTTGGAGGCTGACTTGAACACAGGAATGCATAGCTTTGTTAGCTTAGTTAGGGTTAAGGTTTATAAAACGAGATTTTAAAAAGGCCAAATGTATTCAAATGATTTTTCAGCCTTACCTATGGAATATAATCCTTCGGTATCTGGTTTGGAGCGTACAGCCCCGTGCAGATCATGTGTGAGGCATCTTTACTTCACTCCTCAGCAGTGCCTCTCGCAATATGGAGCTGGTCATAGTAATATTCTATGTCTGTGGTCAGTCTAGTAATATTCTGTGTCTGCGCCCAAACGGCTCTTAGTTTTCCCAAATTTTGTCGAAGAACCGACTCGTTCGTGACCGACATATCGCTATCGAGAACAGTGTTGACAGATTGAGTATCGTTTGAAATGATTCGCAAGGCCTGGCAACCTGTTGCAGAGCGCGTTCTAAAATATAGGATAAATAAACATTAACTACACGAGAAATAGTGTTTTACTTTGGCAACAATTTAGTCCATGTCGTGATTTCATATTTCATTTAAACGCTCTTTACATGGGGTAAGACGAGACAAAATGTGCTGTGACAGTAATTTTTTATTTATATCACATTTGACAGATATTATGGCTCCTAAAAAAATTAATTGACTCCCAAATATTTTGTGTTTAGGAGCCAATGGCTCCTAAGGTTTTTATTTTGTCTGGAGCCCTGTAAGGTGTTTGATCACTGCGGCCACCTGCCCCAGATCCAAACCCTCATCAGCCAGAGTGTTTCAACCCCCACTGAAACACAACACGACAGCTAGGTTTAGGGCTGGGGTTAGGGTTAGGATTAGGGTTAGAAGTTAGGAAGAAGTTATTTTTGTATATTCTTTCTTAAGTTTATACTGCACTGGCAACATCCAAGTAGCCCGTTTTAAAAGTGGCTGAATTGATAATGATAATGAAGAAATATCTGAAAAAAGGGGGGAGTGTTAAGATCAATAGGCAATTGCAGTTTTTCTGAAAGGTTGGAGGTAAAACTCAGATTATTTTTTCATTAAAAAATTAATATAAGGGATAGGCTAAAGGTCAGGGTCAGGATTGGAGCAGGAGGTGAGGTCAGGGATAGGATCATGTGTGGGCCTAACCTTATCAGGATTCTAGAGGTAAGTGCTATAAAATATAAGTGCTTAAAATTGTGCTCAAAGTTCCAAACAAAATAAACTTATTCAAACCAAATACTCACACAGTGAAAACATAAGACTAGGGTTAAGGGTTACAGTTAAAGGTTAAGTGTTATGGTTAAGTGATAGGGTTAAGTGTTAGGGTTAGGGTTCAGGGGGGTTTCAGATGGTTGAGCGTTGTGTGCATTTCACTCAACAACTTGGCTGTTTTTCTGGGTTGTGGGAGGCACGGTTATATTGGTGTTGTGCGCATTGAAAATATTTTTATTCAGTCTGCCCCGCTAAAGTTTAAATTTAGACCCATTCAGCTAATGGCAAAAATGAGTTTGACACCCCTGTTCGATAATGTTAAAAGGGCTGGGGCATGAAGTCAAGGGGGCAGGGCATGGCTCACAGTAACAAAAGTACTGAGAACAGAACTGATCTGACAGAAGCAGGGCTCCATAGTTTGAGAAAAAAAGGAACTATAGTTCACTAGTCTCTCAGAACACAAATCAAATGTTTAGAAATCGAACAAATGATGTTCAAAGTGGGTAAAAGGCTACTCTCAGTATTATTTATGTAAGGTTGTCATGTACAGCTACATCTAAATATCTTGCATTCAGTCCCAGCTTATTCCGAGCATCTGGCAACTGAGCTCCCACAGTTTCTGCGCCATTTCATCGTCTCGAGCAGCTCTGGTGCACCTTCCACGTTCACAGTCACTAAAAGTGGAGAGGAAAAATGAACAGAAAGTTGTTAACAATTACATTTCACACACACACAGATGCATTTTGAAAATAGCTATACCTACATGGATGTAATAAAAACATCTGGAGACAGCCAACATGTGTTGATTTAAAGAAATTAAGAAAAAGGAAAAAAAAACGTCTAATCTAAAGTACTACCCAAACACGATCAGCTTGAGACATGCTTGAGCTCTGAAATTTGCTTCTCTAGTTTTGAAGTGGAGTTACAAGGCTAATATAATGAAAGTCCATGTCCAGTGCCTTTTACGTTTTGTTTTCACTATCAAGTATCCTTGAATATGTTTGACTGATACTAAAATAAAGTCTTTTATTAAACATCTAGCAAAGTTTGAGGGAAATAAATAGATGGAAATATAGTTTTGTGCAAAGGTGTGGGCCAAATGACATTTTTATTTTTTTTTAGGGCAGTCTGCAGGGTACAAAGAAAGGTATAGCATTTCCTGAATTTATGCATATTGGCAATGAAACAGCTTATATTTCTGAATTTAACCTGCTTCATTTGACTGTGGGTCAAATTTGCATCAAGGATTTGCCATTTAGTAGAATAATATCTTGTCTCTATTCCTATGTTTCCAGAGCTGTGCCACAGGCCTTCACATGACTTCAAAGCCACGTGGAAGTCTGTGGCAAAGTGTTCTTTTTTTAAATGCTTCTCCTGTTTTTCTCCAAACATAAATTTGGTCAAAAAGTTAGAATCAGACGACAGCACTGGCATCTATTTTATCCAGTGTGATGAAGTGTTTGAGTATCTCATTTTTCCTATTTTTGCATATTTGGCACATTAAAATGTTTCAGATATGGAGACTAGTAGAGTACAAGAACACACAGAGCAGTTTTTAATTGATCATTTAATTTATTAAACTTCTGCAACACCTGTATCACCCATATCAAAAAGTCATTACTTAATAACTAGTGCCACCTTAAGCAGCAACAATTTCAAACTGCCTTTATATGGCTCTGTCACTGCACCTCAGTAGGGTTTATTGGTAACACTTGACTTGGAAACTGCTTAAGGCCTAATAAATGATAATTGTGCATATGTCATATTTAAGTTTGTTCGATGTAGATGTTTCAAAACTTGCAGTTTGACCAGCATACAACTGCATAATAAAAAGCTTAAAATGCAGATCAGTTCTGTTTGAGAACTATTTGGCCCACAAGAACATCATAAAAACAAGGATTTCGGTTCCCCGTGATTTTAACAATTTGACAAGAGTGATGCCCTTAGCAAGATATGAACCAATATAAAACTAAAGAGGTGCCCTCTGGACAACTAAAATGCCTTGGCTAATTTAATGTTAGCATTAAAAAAAAATTCAGTAAGCCTCTTCAACAAAGAGGCTAGTACCTGTAATAGCCCCCACTCTCTGACTGCAGCATTGGCTCAACAGCACAATAGACTGAAGTCTGAGCACCCTGCACTGTTGTCTTAGTGAAAGGCCTGACAACTTTCCACATGCAGAGAAGGCCCAGGTTCATGTGTCTCTTCAGTTCAGTGCGTACAATTCCTGGGTGGACAGCATATACTGTCACACCTGTCACTATTGAATACACACAGAAAAACATTATATTAAGAGAAAGCTAAACAGTACTTTCAGTACTACACTACTCAGTTCAAGCCTATATTATTTATTGCCAAAAAAATTATTTAAAAACATTCAAATTGAAAATGAAAAGTCTCTGTGCATTAAGGGCTTTTTGCACAAGGACCACTTTGGATTCCCTAAAGAACATTTCAAATGATGGTTCTTTGGAGAACCAGTATTGTGAGATGTGCAGAACCTTTCTAAAGTTTAAAGAACCTCAACATAATGAAAAGGTTCTAAGAAGAGCCTTTAATTTAGTGCTTAATGTGAAGATTCTCGAAACATTCAAAAAGATCTTCCCACTCGCAAATTTTATTTTCAGTGATGCTTCTTCTTCATGTAACCTGAAGCCGTACTTCTATGCCATCATGCAAAAAAATGATATGCATTATTTTTTAACAGTTGCCTGTTAAAGTTGTTCCCACTTTTAAAAAATGTAAATGGTATACAGTTATTTAAAAAAGCCTTTACATTTCATGCCAGACATTAAAGAGAACTGATTTCACAGCATCACACTCACCCTGAAGTCTCTTGGCTAGGGAGCGAGTGCAGAGAATGTTAGCCAGTTTACTCTGGCCATACACTCTCCTGCTGTTGTAGCTCTTCTCACTGTTAATGTCATCTAGCTTTATGGTGCCCCATCTGTGGGCCATGGATGAGAGGATGATGATTCTGGATGGAGCAGACTTCTTCAGCAGATCAATCAGCAGGAAGGTCAGCAGGAAGTGACCTACAAGGCAGCAGTGCTGGCACTATTAGAGATAGGCACAAAGTATATTGCATATAGTCTATTGCAGTGTTTCTCAATCCTGCTCCTAGAGCCCCACCAACCCATGCTTTTGTGTTTTTCCAAAGGATTATAGCTAATTAATTGAATCGGATGTGATGGGAACCTAAAACCTATAGACTTCCAGGATCAGGTCTGTATGCCTCCTCCAATTAAACATCACCAATTAAACTGAAGTGTCTAATGTATAACTTACTAATGTATAAAATACTTTAGTCTGAGTAATTCATGTGTTTGAATCATTCAAAGACAAAGAATATCTGTATCCCAATCAGTATTTACCACTGAATTTACGTGTTGCTGGTATTGTTCGTTTCAATAGCATAAACCAATATAAAACATTAGACCACAAAGCATAAATATTTATTAAATTATGTTTAAGTTTATTGACTGATATGAGGGGACAAAAGACACTTTTACCCAAATGATTGACTCCAAACTGCATCTCAAAGCCATCTGCGGTCTTAGAATAGGGACACATCATGACTCCAGCATTGTTTATGAGAATATGAAGTTGTTTCTCTTCTAAATAGAAAAATGCATGAATCAATGAGGAAAACACACCAAATTACTGCTTGGATCATCCTTTTCTTTAAAAACAACTACTCATTAAAATGAAGTGAAAGTGACCACTCTGTCATACGTGATCACATCACAGCACACAAACGAAATTCTTCCTCTGCATTTAACCCATTCACCAAGTGAAGCAGCGGGCAGCCAGGAACACAGCACCTGGGGAGCAGTGTGTGGGGATGGTACCGACTTCCTGATCGCAGGGCGAATGCCTGAACCACTAGGCTACGAGCTGAGTGTGTTTGTTAGAATAAACTGTGCTTCAGCTACTTAACTACTCAATAAATTGTGCTTCAACTACTCAAACACTGTGCTACCATTGAAAAAGAAATACAACCTAACTCACATAAAAACACATAACACACTCAACCAACATAACACAGTCTGTGATATTTATGGCTGGACAGTTACAGGACTGGATCAGATTCATTCTTTTCTGCTGAAATCAAATCAAGCTGATATATTATTTGAGACTTCAGGCCAATTAAAGTTTGTATAAAAAATATAGGTGTTATTTTGAGTCTTTACTCACCATTGTTGATTATCTGTGCGAATTCTCTGATTGACTTGGTGTCAGACAGATCCAGTTGCATAAAGACAATATTTTGGTTGCCAGAGTCCTCAATGATCTCTCTTTTGGCAGCTTCGGCTTTGGTGATATCTCTGCATGCCATAATGATCCTGGCCCCTATGAGTCAGAACTGACTGCTCATCATGTAACAGTCATGGTTAAGCAACCCATTTTAGCATATAGCCTTTCCTGACCTTCCCTCTGTGCATGTGTTGTTTAGATATCATTTGATTACCATACAGTTTACAGAATCACATAGAATCTATTAATGCGATCTTTGCAGTACACTCAGCACTGCTTACCTCTTTTTGCCAAGTCTCTGGTGGTCTCCTTGCCAATGCCAGTGTTGGCCCCTGTAATAATAACTGTTTTGCCATCCAGCCTTACATCGGAAGACCACTGGCCGAAGAAAAAAGCCCTAGTGACCGAGTGATCAAGACAAATGACAGTGTCACAGGTTGACAAGTTTATAACTGTCCTTATTATGGACTACATCAGAACTGGTAAGGTTACTTAAATCAATGAAAAAAATAAAATAAAATGTAACTTCATAATGAACCTGCAGTGATTGTGCGACATGAAAATAGTTCTACAGCTCTCCTACAGCACAAAACTGTATATAAAGTGTTATCTCAAATGTTATTGTAGTGATAATGTGCAAAAGTTTAAAAAAATTGTTTAGGTTGAGGTTGCTTTTTGGTAAGCTAAAACTGACACAAGCTGATTATATTTTTAATGTGAATGTAAAACATTTATTTTACTGTTTTCTTTATAATTTATTGTGGAAGGCATCTATCATGGATAACTAGACACAAACATTTTAAGGGTGTTTGATTATACAGTCAAGTGAAATTCAAGAGGCTACAGTGATTACTGTGTTAAATTTTTGTTTGCACTTTAAATGCTCAGGTTGATACTTTTGTGGGCCAGCTGTGTGGGCTGTGACTCCTAACTAACATTCAAGCATGTTAACACATTGTGACTCTTCAGAGTAGGGATGCTTCAATATGGGGATTGTTGGAAAAGTAGATTTCTAATATTTTATGTAAATATCTGCAAATACCATGACAGAAAGTTTTACCATGACAGAAAGTTTTAGCAACTGGGAGTACATCCACTCAAATAAGCATCAGGTTTAACTATAATGTTTATTTGTTGTGCCATACAGGTGAATATTTTAGCACAGCCTGAACATTCTGTCTTTCTGGAGTACTGTACACATAATCAAATCTGAGTTTGAATTATCTCTCAAATGTAAAACCTCTGTCCAAAGCCTACAATCATCTGCAGAAACCGACATTATTCTGATATAATTGTACATTGCAAATTCAGAACATCTACAAATGCTAATAGATTATCCATCTTATAAGTGAATATGTAACGTAAAGAATTAAAGGAAGAAACTGATTAAAAAAGGTGTTTTGTTTACCTGAGAGTATATATGTTGGCCATTTTAATACAGAAGAATCCTCAGCAGGCAATTCACCACATTGCTTTTCTCACTGTGCACACAATCAGAGAACGCTTATACACACTCCAGCATGAGCTGCAATGTGTCGGCCTGGATTAGTGATCGACTAATCCACAGCTAATCGGTGCGGGAGGGTTCAAACCCACTGGCCCAGTGTTCATTAAGCCAGTGTGTATTCTGGAAATGGCCTTTGTTCATACACTCAGTGAGGTCAAATACACAACAACATAGCAGTCTAACAGCTTCACTCTCTGTACAGGAGTGTATATGAGTATCTCCAAAACAGTACCTTTACAGAAGAAGCACAAAAGAATCTCAATTTCTGATGTAAGTCAGTGTAAGACATTTTGTTCTAAGTCATTTTGGAGGATTTCTGTTGGTCTACTCATCCTAAAGCTTCACACATTTTAAAGATCACCTGTGGCATGCAGAAAAATAAAAATGTATTTAAAAAAAGGCAAATAAAGTCATTTTTTTGGAGATACATGGAATTCACATCAAACTGAAGCTTCAAATGAATGGTTTCCAACAAAAACAGCAAAACAGCAGACAAAAGAAATGTCCTATGAAAGGAAGAAGGATAAGGCTAATGGTGATTTTCTTGAGTCCACAAATAGCAAAATATTTCCTAATTATTATTTATTAACTATTATAATTTTTTAAAAATTATCATTGGATTATTCTTTTATATTTGCCCTATAAGCGTATCATAAATCAGGAGCTTCCTGTGTTCTTCCCTCTGGTGGAGAAAATGAAAGTTCTATGAAGAATCTTTTAAAAATGGGTCTATGTAGTCTACATAGCACCAGAAAGGACTCACCATTAAATAAATGAGCCAAGCACCCTTTTTAGGTACCACAAAGAGTACATTTTGCTAAGAGTGTACATCCTTGTAAAAGCAGTTCTTCAAGGGCTATTCCATAAATGCAATGGTTAAATACAGAACCATGACAAATGAAAGAAGTATTTGAATACTGAATGGTCCTTTTCCTGGTTAGACGGTTGTTCTGTATGATATAAAGGCTGTATATGGTTTTTCAAAGAACATTTTAAAATGTTTTATATAGTACCGGAAAGTCTTTCAAAATTTCAAGCCATGGAACCATGTGGTAACCTTTGCCTAGTTAAATGGGTCATTTCTCTCTCTCTGATGGCGAACCCGTTGTTTTTTTTTATTCTATCAATAGCTATTTATAGCAGCAAACAGTCCTCCTTATATCTGCAAGTAATATAACCTTTTTTGATGCTACGTAGAGCCCTTTTTTACTAAGAGTGAACAAGACCACGTGTTATTATACCAAGTAAACATTTGACCTAGTTGTTTTGAATTTAAGTTTAAAGAGAGAGAACAGTGTGTTTAGTCATTGTCTCATATGGGTTGTTCAGCTAGCACTTTTAAGGGAAATTGTAATGCAGTAATAGTACTTTGCATTGGCTGCTATCAATGCAACCACCTGACAACCATGTGACCCTCAGTGCCTCCAACAAAGCTCCTTTTACTCTAAGTGTTGTTTGGCTAAAAAAGCTTCACCTGGTGCCAAATCCAGCGCAGAGTATCTGGGTGAAATTAGGTTCTTAAAAGATCATCTCTATGTAACTTTCATCTTAAATCATGTCATTATTTACACAAGAAGAGGTTTGCCTGATTGTTGCGTTTGCTTAGGTTGATCTATGTGGTAATTAACTGAAGACAAATCTTCCTGTTTGTGTAAAGATCAGTGGGCCTTTTCTGCCAATACTTTATTGGGATAGGCCCCTGTCGTTGCATTTAATTTATATTCAACTAAAGACCTATTAAAATCCTCTTAATCGTCGCCAAACCTAGCCCTGGCCCTAATCACTAATCCTTAACCTTAACCCAAACCCCAAAACCTAAAATCCTGGTCCTGAATCAAAATCCTGGTCCTGGACAAATACCAGCCCCAACTGTGCTATTGTTTCACCACTGAGTGAGCTTCATCAGATGGTTTGTTAATTATTTATTATGTGTGTATAATCTGTTTGGACTATCCAAAGGGGAACCCCCTTACTGATAAAAACTTATCTTAGCTTTCTAAACCCACATTCACCTCTCCGCTGTAGCACCGGTCCGGTTGCATGGAATAGTTCTTGGTGTCACCACCTGGTGGACAAACTTAACACTTACCTCTAAGCAAATTATAGTGATTTTCTTTTTCTTTCTTTTTTCTTTCTTTCTTTCTTTCTTCTTTCTTTCTTTCTTTCTTTCTTTCTTCTTTCTTTCTTTCTTTCTTCTTTTTCTTCCTTCCTTCCTTGCTTTCCTCTTTCTCTGCTACATGCACTTAGGTAATGTTCTGGTAGATGAAATGACAATACTGTACTTTAAAACTTATCTGGTATATTTTTTTATTTGGTCACATTCTAGTCATTAAACATAGTTCTCACTCGATTTGTGATGTAATTAATTTAATTACATCCGTTGTTATTCCTGACAGCATCCGCACCAAACAGAAAGAGAATGGACGATATGGATGATCTGGATCACTGTTCTTGAATGGTTTTAATGAAAAGGTGCAGCTACACTGTCCCTTTGTGGATATGACTTAATGCAATTCAACTCACTTCAGTTTTATTTATATAGCGCTTTTTACAACCAGGTTGTCACAAAGCACCTTTACAGAGTCCAGTGCCGAGCCCCTAGTCAGTAAGCCAAAGGTAACAGAGGCAAGGAAAAACTCCCTCAGCTGGAGGAAGAAACCACAGGAGGAACCAAGACTCAAAAGGGGAACCCATCCTCCTCAGGTCAACCTGGAAAGAGAAAAAATAGTCTTTACAGGAATAAATAACAAGAGAACGCATTCATGAAAAAGATTATTGACAGATAGGCCATCTACGGCTAAAAGAGTTGGAACCATTAAGTGTCCATAGAGGTCATTTTTTTAGAAAGAGTGACTGAGAGTCTGTAGTCCAGAAACAAGAGGATCAGAAGCAACAATCTCCACTGGAGCTTTAAACAGCAGTTGCCCTTAATTGGGGTAGAGCACGTGTGGAGTTGTGAGCTGTCAAGGGCATTTAGGCACGGGGCACCAGCTATTGCAGGCTCAGGAAGGTGGTGACCTGGGGTTCCATGTTTAAATATACTAAAAATGATTTATATATGTGAGAAGTGCAAGTTAAGACTCCAGTGTATCTAGCTAAACCAGCCTAGATAGGGCAGAACCAAGGGGTATGATGAGCATGAGAGCGCCCCGAGACACCGGCGTATCTCCACTTCACCGTCACAAACCTGAGTGAATGTGAGGAGTGGTGGGGCGACAGCATCAGTGTCCCAGTTTACTTGAATTCTCCGTGCCCACCGCCTCCCAGCTCTACACCTAAATTACAGAAAGCCTGACTAAACAAGTATCAGCATGGGCTTAAAAACTGAGACTGTGTCTGAATCCGGGATGTTATTCAGAGTAGCATTTCAGAGCTTGGGCACTATTTATGAGGACACGTCCCCCTGCGGATGCTTTCATAATTCTAGGGACAAGTAAGTAGTCAGCACCTTGGGATCTGAGTGACCGTCGGCGTTCATAGTAAGAGAGAAGTTCACGGAGGTATTTGGGTGCGAGCCCATTCAAGGCTTTATATGCCATTAGTAGAATTTTGTAATCAGTCTGAACTTTGAACGGAAGCCAATGAATTCTTGATAATATTGGGCTAATGTGGTCACATTTCCTGGTTCTAGTGAGGACTCCAACTACCGCATTCTGAACTAGTTTATACTAGCTTATTTAGGTTTTTGTTGAAGCAGCCTGACAAGAAGTTGTTACTATAATTGAGCCTGGAAGTAATAAAGACATGGACTAATTTTTGTGTATCATTATTGCACTTCTTATCAGTAATACGTAGATGAAGTAAAGCTAATTTAGTAACAGTACTTATGTGTGTGTCAAATGAAAGACCGGGATCGATAGTGACACAGAGATTCTTTACAGTTAACATTGGAGAGGCTGAGGAACCAGCAAGATCAAGCATTATTGAGTAAGAGAAAGTTATGTGACATCAATTTTTTTTGTCTCCTTGTGGCCACCTGTTTCTCAATCATACATCACAACTTAGACACTCTCATTACTTACTCTCTCATGACACATACATATAGGGCCTTGGGGGTGGGCACACTGAATGGCATCCCCAGAGGGTGGTCTGTTCATTCAGCTTTACCTGTGGTGCTGGTGCCCACTTCTCAATTTTAAGTCGCACATAGACATTGAGGGCTCTTGGGAGGGGCCAAGCTGACATGAGCTGTTAGTTGGCAGAGGGTGGTTAGTGTCATGCCCTTCCCCTGTTTTAAAGCACTTTAGAACAACACACACCAACACTACGCTTGAGCAGGCAAAGTAAAGCATGGTGTCTTTTCACACCCCCGTTCTCTGTTCGCCGTCCAGGGCCGGGGGCTGAGAGGATGAGTTGGCCCGTCCAGTCGGGGTCTGGGCTGGTGGTGTTCTCTGCTGCTGAGGGGACCAGGGTGGTCTTTCTGTCTCCATGCCAGAGTAAAAGGGGTTCAGCTCCAGGCTCTGGTGGTGGATTGCCCCTCTGGGAGTAGAGGTGCCTGGATCTAGGAGTATAGAGTATATATGGGGAGTGTGAGTGTGGGGCGAGTGTGTGAATATTTGTTTATGTGTGTATGTGTCACGATGTAGGTCCGAAGCTAAGACCTTCGGGCATGCATAAAAGCACCATGAGCCTTTGGTTTCACTCATCCTTTCATTATTTCTTAACTCTTCAAAACAAAGCAAAGTTTGAGGGTTGACTAAACTTAAATACCCAAAACCCCAAACAAAGACCCAATCACAAAACACAATTACTTAACTGAACTCAAAACACCT
>JBBPCY010064751.1:0-12336 GCA_037974405.1 Brachyalestes nurse
TCTGCCTATCTATCTATCTATCTATCTGTCTGTCTGTCTGTCTGTCTGTCTGTCTATCTATCTATCTATCTATCTATCTGTCTGTCTGTCTGTCTGTCTATCTATCTAGCGAGAGAGAGAGTGGTAGATAGAAAGATTTCTATTTGAATATAGCTTTTCATTTGAAAAGCTATAACCCATATATATATTCCTTGTTCATATGAGATGCTGCCACACCAACTGCTCAAAAAACGTTCCTACATCTATGAAGAGGCTTGACCCCTGATGTTGACGGACTTGATGTGATTAACACTGTACTGTAGGATAGTGTTCATAAGACATTATAACATCTACATTAACTGTCTATAGGTTAACTGACATTAATGGACGTTTATAAAGGCCTGTTCCAACAAGCGCTCACCATCCTCACACTCTCAGGTGTGAAACTGACTAAAGTAGCTTTTATGGCCTGTCACACATGTCTGAATAAACATTAATGAAGGTTAATGACAGTTGAAATTGTGATCTAATCGTGGTGTTATGCCTTACTACTCCTATTTCTACAAATTTCTACCACTTTCATCACGACTTTCTGGGGTGAAACTGACAAAAGCAGCTTTCCTGACCACAGACATTTGTCAGCATGGACCTTTTTAAATGTTAATGTAACTTTTTGTCTGGTGGTTTAGATTTTATTAGAACTTCTTCACCACCTGTGTGTGCTCGCCGGTTTCCTCCCACAGTGCAAGGGCAGAGTCATCAGGTGGAGTGGAGATACAAAATTGTCCCTATGAGTGTGTGTGTGTGTGTGTGTGTGTGTGTGTGTGTCCAGGGTTAATCTAGGATAGTCTCCAGCACACACCCCCCCGTCTCCCCGCCCCCCTGATTATGGATAAGCAGCTC
Source organism: Brachyalestes nurse (assembly GCA_037974405.1). NCBI lineage: Eukaryota > Metazoa > Chordata > Actinopteri > Characiformes > Alestidae > Brachyalestes > Brachyalestes nurse. The sequence continues at coordinate 883 of JBBPCY010064751.1, forward strand.
AGATATGCATTATGCACCGTTAATGTTCTACAGCTTTCTCAGTCTTTGTAGAATTATCTCCAGCCACGTTCTTCATTCTGGACGTTTCTTCACAGCTGTTTTTTTTTTTGAAGGTGTGGAGGACCAGGATGTTAGAATCATTTTATATGTGCACCCAAAACAACGCTGGCACTCTACTTTCGAACAGCGCTTTCTCCCGAACTCAGAAATGGATTTGTTCTGTCTCGCTGTGGTGGAAAAGTTCACTTTGATATCATGCATTTTTGATTAGAGCGGCTCGAGCCAATCTCCTGATGTGTTGGCGAGTGGAGGGCACAGACTGGGTCTGGAGGTCAGAGGGGGGGCGGAATGAAGCTCATATCCCTCCACTGCCCCTCCCTCACACACTCACACACACTCACACACACACACACACACACACGGTCTGCCACAAAGACAAAGGCTCCAATATGGCAGAAGATTACAGCTTAATCTCCAGCAGCACTTGAATAAATAGACTTCTCCGAGCCCCCTTTCCCTCTTCCCTTTTTAAAATGGAAATCTGTGTGTGTGTGTGTGTGTGTGTGTGTGTGTGTGTGATATATGTAATGAGAGATCACAGCCCGTCTGACATGCTCAGGTGTGTGTTCGCTGTCAGGGCCTTGATGTCCGTGGTCTCATTATGGACAAATGGTGAGCATGTTACAGACAAGCAGATAATCAGGAACCTCCGTTCTCGCCATCATCTCCGCGGCTTCGGCACAATCTCTGTGCCGCATCAGCTCCTCTGTCATGAGGACGTTACATTGAAGCGTATAGCCTCATTATAAAGAAAAAAGAACCCCAACGGTACCTTCTTTCATAGCTACTGTTGCTAGGTTGGGCAAACTTCCCAGAACTTTGGAGAAATTCCCCTTTCCACCAAAGGAGAAGCTACAGAAGAAGCTACTTCTTTTCATTGCCTACATACAAAACTGTTCTGAATAAAGAAAACTGTCACTGTAAATACCCTACATTTATTTATATACTGTAAATATCCTGGCCTTATTTATATACTGTAAATAATCTATATTTATTATATATTTTAAACACCCAGTATTTATTTAAATACTGTAAATATCTTGTATTTCTTAAATCCTGTAAATGTCCTGTATTTATTATATACTGTAAATACTCCATATTTATTATATACTTTAAATACCCTGTATGTATTTCCTAAAGCCTGTAAATGTCTCCTATTTATACTGTAAATTTCTTTCCAGTCCTGTTATTTATTGCTGTCTATGTCAATCTTTGCATTTGCAGTATCTGTAATTAAAATAGGTATTTTATACACAATAGTTCCTTTAAAATAATGATATACTATATTATAATATTCATAATATGGCTCTATATTCATAATATAATATAAATATAATTATTTATATATGATTTACTATAATATCTATTTATAATATAAAAAATATGACAAATATTTTTAATAAAAATACAGATATGTATATGATATCTAATTCTGATCAATTATATTGCAATACAAATAATATTGCACCATGTTTATGATGCAGTATGTGAATATAATTATGATATGCTCCCCGGATGCTGTGTTCCTGGCTGCCCGCTGCTTCACTTGATTAAAAGGGTTAGATACAATGAAGCAGAGCAGCCTGTGCATCTCCTATTTTTTAAATGTTTATTCATCTAATTCATTTCTTACAGTGTGGTTCCACCAAAGTATGAACCCTTAGAGTGCTGGATGCTTGTATTATTTTAGAATTTACTAAATGTGGAGTAATATATTTGAGATTTTACCCATTTTTCTTCTCTTTACTTTGTCAACAGATGTGTCCATCGACAAAGGGGCGCTTTCAGAGGGATTAGTGTTTTGTTCGTCAAATTTCCATAAACATTAGAGATTGATGAACTCATCAGGAGATCCACTACTTCAAAGAAAATAAATCAATGGGCAGTTTGGCCTGATTCCTTGTTTTCTAAACGAGGGATTTATGAAACACAGATTTGGGCTTTGGGTTATATTTTCCCACCAGAGCTGGTGGTTGAGGGTCAAAAACTTGAGGAGTATGAAACTCAGTGATCTTCTGTGGGATCATGGAGGGATGAAAGAAAGAACAGAGGGGTTTTAATAGATGTGTGCTGTCGGCGTGTGCTTTGGGTCACCAGATATAACAGCTAAAGAGTGACGAAATCTCAGGGTTTCTATGGAATAACGGAGAGTGGGCAGAAGGAATGTCATGGCTGGATGAATGGTTGGTGCCCGCGATGACTCTATGGTGAACGCGTCAATCGGTTTTGGTATTTGTAGCTTGTAATTCGTAAAGTAGTGAAATCAATACGTTTTTTATGGTACAATGGAGGGATTGAGTCTAGGATAGTAGAGAAATCTCATCATGAAAGTCATGTGGTCGTGTGGTTTGGCTCAACAACAGTTTGGATTTTCAGGTACTACAAAAAGAGAACAGGGTTAGAAAAGTTGCATCAGAATGAAATTGATGTTTGTTTCTTGGATGAATTATTAAATCTATAGTCCATAAATAGTAAAGATGGGTGAAAAAGGAAACAATGACTGTATAATCTCACATTGAACATGTAAGTGAAATACACAATAGATCTCGGCATTTTCATTAATGGTATCTAGCCACTTCCAGATTCATCAGCAAAATTCAACTCATTTTGGCATTTCTAGACATTCTTGTGACCAAAATGTAATATCTATTATGTTTCATTTCGCTTTTCTGTAGATGTACCTGAATATTCATGAGCTCTTTAGACGTCACCCATGATCTCAAATTCCCTACCAGGAATATTTACTTCAAGCAGATCAGAAATGTATGCAGGAGCCAAACCATTGAGTGACTTGTAGACAATGAGTAATGTTTTAAAGTCAATTCTGTACCGAACTGGGAGCCAGTGCAGGGACCTTTTCTTGGTTTTGGTTAGAACTCTGGCAGCAGCATTTTGAATGAGTTGGAGCTCTAATGGACTTATTGGAAGTTCCAGTGAGGAGAGCATTACAGTAGTCAACCCTGCAGGAAATGAAGGCATGGATCAGTTTCTCCAAGTCTTGTTTGGACACAAAGTCTCTAACTTTAGCTTTTGAGGTGTTTTTAAGTGCTGACTTTGTGATCAAAACTAAGATCTTCATCCAGGATCACACCAAGGTTTTTTACATGGGTGGACGTCTTAAATGCTCCAGATTCCAGATGAGCACTAAGAATCTTCCCTCTTTATTACCAAACAGAATAATCTCTGTTTTGTCTTTATTTAAATGAAAGATCTGATAGATCTGAGTGTCATCTGTATAGTTATGATAGGACACACCATTCTCTTTAAGAATTTGACCCAGAGGAAGCATGTACAGATTGAATAGTTTTGAATAGTTTTGTCATTATTTTGTTTTGTTTTGTTGAAAATGACAGATTTGGGAATAAATCTGTTGGACTCATGGGTGGCCGACAGTGTTGGGAAGGTTACTTTTAAAACGTATTCCGCTACAGATTACATAATACAGGCCCCAAAATGTAGTTTGTAACGTATTCCGTTAAGTTACTCAATGTAAGAAACGTATTGATTACTTTGGATTACTTTATATATTGTCATGCTTTTTACAAAAAACATGAATGTAGCAATAATCACATCCTGCAAATTCTTGTTAGTTTTTCTCTACCAACTGGCTGTTAAGCCCAAATCTCCCTGAACAGACAATATATTTACTGTAGATTTACTGTATCTTTTATTATTAAAGATAATAAAAAAGCCCTGTCTTTGCTTAATCATTTCTTTATTTATTGGTTGCTAGGTTACGGGGACTCCGCTCCGTCTGGCATGTTTTTATTTGGCATTTTTAAAAACATTCATGATTTACTATAAATATTCATCCGATCAATGCGTAGTATTGTTTAGTCTTTATATTTTACTCATGGCTACCATGGCAAGAACAAAGCAAAGCCCGCAAATCCACCGGTGGTAAGGTGTCCAGGATGCAGCTTCGGCTGAGGGGATAGCCTAACATAGGAAACAGGAAAATACCGCCGTGTAATCAATTTATTTCAACAAAATAACTGTATTCTCACTTATCACTTATTTAAACAGTAACTGTAACGGAATACAGTGACTCATCATTTGTATTCGAAATATGTAACATGTGTTCCGTTACTCCCCAACACTGGTGGCCAAGGACGTGGCACCCAGTCGGAGGGGGTTAGGGTTAGGACTGCCTCCCATGAGCCTTTGCGGGCTGAGTAAGTGGCCGTGCCAGTTTGTATTTTGAAGCTATGAGGCTGACGAATAAAAGACCCTGTCTTGAAGATCAGCGTGTCTTCTGCATCCTCTCTCTCACGCTTGCCACGTTAATAAATCTATTAATAAATAAAGTAAATCTAGGAACACATGCCATGGAACAATAATTATAGATTTATTCAAAAAGAACATCTGCGTTTGTAGGAGGTAGAAATTCATAGCATTGAAGCAAGGATTTCTATGTTAGCCTTATGGAGTTATCTTAATTGGCTGAACAAGAAGATCGAAGTTTGCAGAACTTGTTGTTGTTGACTTAAGTTACGTTAAGTCAACAACATCTTGTAAAAGTTGAGAAAACTCAAAAATGTTGCCTTGAAATTTTAAGTTTTTTACAGTGTGGGAGTTGGAAGGGGTAACTCTGTTTCGCGATTTCGGTTTAATATCGTATATCGTTACAGCCCTAAGCTTCTGACACGAGAAGAGTCCAAAACAGAAACTCTCAGACCCTAAAGGATCTGGACAGCTTCTGTTTTGTGCTCTCAGATTGCTCATTAAGCACTTTAGGTGAATATCCATCGATGGCATGCTGGCATGGTGTGGCTGCACAAAGCACAGTGCCAATAATTCCTGACAAGTGATTTTGCTTTGTTGTGACATTTTTATCAATCTTTACTGAGAGCACCAATAATTATCTGACTGCATTAATCAGAGCTGTAAAATTTACAGAATTTCAGTGATGCTTTTTATGCTTACAAGAGTTTCAAACAATGCTATTTCTTCATAAATGTGCTTTAACTTTCTTAATGCTTTAATGCTGGTTAACATTTAACCCTTTTAACCCATTTACCAAGTGAAGCAGTGGGCAGGCAGGAACACAGCACCTGGGGAGCAGTGTGTGGGGATGGGACCTTGCTGAGTACCTCGGTGGTGTCGCTAGGAGTCCTGGGATTCGAAACCACAACCTTCTGATTGCAGGAGCAATGCCCTATCCACTAGGACACCAGCTGCTCACATTCTTTAACAAAACCAACAAGATCACAGATACTCACTTAAAATAACTAATATAACAATTATTACACTGTCCTACAACATACAGCTCCCAGATCATCAACAGGAACCAGAAAAGGAGAAGACAGGAGGTGGAGAAGAAGGAGAAAGGAGGACGAGAAGGAGGAGAAAGGAGGAGAAGAAGGAGAAAGGAGGAAGAGAAGAGGGAGAAAGGAGGAGGAGGAGAGGGAGAAAGGAGGCGGAGAAGAGGGAGAAAGGAGGAGAAGAAGGAGGAAGAGAAGAGGGAGAAAGGAGGAGGAGAAGAGGGAGAAAGGAGGAGAAGGAGGAGGAAGAGAAGAGCGAGAAAGGAGGAGGAGAAGAGGGAGAAAGTGGGACGAAAAGAAGGAGAAAGGAGGCGGAGAAGAGGGAGAAAGGAGGAGAAGAAGGAGAAAGGAGGAGAAGAAGAGGAAGAGAAGAAGGAGAAAAGAGGAGGAGAAGGATTAGAATAAGGAGGAGAGCAGAAAGTCAGAGGTTCAGGTGGAGGTTCTTCCTGGAGCAGAACCAGTCGAGCTGCTGCTCCGACGGCAGGGAGACAAAATGTCATTTTAATCAACAAAATGAAGCGTGCAGAGATGCTCCAGCACAGCTCAGTGTTCTGTCACTGTGTGTGAGTGTGTGTGTGTGTGTGTGTGTCTAAGGGGCTGATAAAATGGCCTCAGGTCACGAAAGGTTATAAATAGGAAAGTGTTACATCTGGAAGGAGCGCGACCCTCAAAGATCTGGAGAACAAGACGAGAGCAACCAGCGCTAACGAGCTTCAGAGACACCCAGTCTCCAGGAAATCAGGCACCCTGAGCCCTCACACTCCTCACCCTCCTCTCAGAGAGAAGATTTGTGTGTGTGTGTGTGTGTGTGTGTGTGTGTGTGTGTGTGTGTGTGTCATAGTCTTCACATTTGTCGCGCAACATTTTGTAAAAAAAAAAACAAAAAAAAATAAAATGTGGCGCACAACAAAAGTTGATAAATAACAAACAAATAAAAGCCATAAAGGGTCACAGAATGTAGAGTGTCTTCTTCTGTAAAGTTTCTGTTTGAAAGATACAGCTTCACTGATGTGACCGTGACGGTATAATGGAATAAAATAACAGTGATCAAAAGAAAAGTTGATCCAGTTCGTCCTGATTCACGTGATGTTTGGGCATCACTTAAGTGGATGATCGCTCAAGTCCACCCAACAAAATTTAATCATCTTGAATGTCAGATAATAACGCTTTTAGTGTAATTCCTAAGAAATATCCTTGTTGCCCGGCTGAAGCTTAAGGGCATGACTTAGGACCAAAGCTGCAAATATTATTAAAGCAGTGTTGAAACAATCTCCAAATGAAATTTCCATGAGCCTCCCCTCATTTCCCCGGATGGAGGCAGATTAGGGGCCGAATTTGGGCAGGAGGCAGGGGTTCACTCAGGATCAGACAAAAAAAATCAACCACCATACATTCTGAGATGTGTGTGTGTGTGTCCAGTGTAGGGGGCGTAAATGTGTAAATGAGCAGGACATCTTTTTTCATTGAATGTTTTTATATGTAGTTATATTAAAAATTATATTTACAGTTACAGAAAATTATATATAATACTCCAGTGTAACAAATAATTGACAAGCTAAATTCAGAATTTTTTTTAGATAAGATACATATTCTTGTAGTCTTATTTTTAAAGATTCATATAATTCTGAACAATATTCTCTTTACCATCTTACCATCTATCTATTAAAAAGTGTTTAAAAAGAGTTATTTTAGAATGTTGTACTCAAAAGTAATACTGAAATAATACTGACAATTATCAGCTGTCAGCATTTTAACACAAAATACAGCCGTCCTCATTACTGCTGTTTGGGTGGTTGCTATGGAAACAGACAGGGACAATGGAGAACCTGTCTGATATGGAGGTACATTTTCACGTACAGCTAGTGAAGAAATGTAATGGTAAATATTGATCGAAGAGATCATATTTTTTTATTGTATGTCATTTGCAAACATGCTGTACCTTCATCGACATTTGTAAGAGGAGAGATGATTAATTTGTCATGCATCATATTTCTAAATGGCATATTAGATAACTACCCATTTATAACTAATAAGTCAAACTGCCTACCAGTTTTTCACAAGATCCTGCAGAAATGTCATCATGGAAATGACCCTATGCTAACAGGGTGTAGGCCCAAAGTGCTCTTATTCAAAGAAACACTCATAAATAAAGATAATTTAAACTTATTTATGTCAGAATCAGAATGAGAATCACATATATTGGCCAAGTATGTGAGCAAACACAAACAAGAAATTTGAGTCTGGTTGATGGTGTCTATATATATATATTATGTGGCACCGTTTTAAAAAAAACTTGCAAAACACTGGATTAAACAAGATTCATGGTATGCAATGTAAAATTGAACAGGACCAAGAAGTACCTGCAAAGAGAAGTAACAGCTAAGGAGGGAAATCCTGTTTTTATTTATAGATATCTAGTCCTTAATCAACTACAAGGAAAGCTATTTTAGCGCGATATCTGCATAAAAAAAGCAAATATTTAAACACTGAATTAAACCGCACTAGGCAAGCAAATAACGGGAAAATCAAAAGGGCCAAGAACAGACCCCTGGGGTACACCACAGGGTAAGTGGAGGAAATCTCATCAGCAAGCAGTGCTGGAAAGATTTCTATCGAGTAAATAAGATTAAAACCAGTTCAGAGCAGATACCATGATCAACAGTTTTGGAGGCTATGCTGAAATCTAGCAACGGTAAAACAGAGAGAACGCCCTGGAGCATCAGGAAGGCCGTCGCAATGCTGATTTCAGCAAAATCTAGATCAAAACTTTTCAGAAATGTTGTACAACTCCAGTGTGTGAAAATAGTGATTTAGGACTTTTCATTCCATCACCTGAGCCACTCATCCTTAACCAGGGTTGGGAGGTGGTGGTGGTGGGGGGGTGGTGGGGTGCTGGAGACAATCCCAGCACTCATTGGGTGAAAAGTAGAGAAACACTCCGGACAAGACGTCAGTCCATCACAGTGAGACTGTTTTCTCCTAAATCATGGAAATGGAAGGTGAATTACCAGACCTTCACTACCAGGAGCAGTTTCCTCCCCCAGGCCATCAGAACTGAATAACAAACTGTACATCACACACACACACACACACACACACACACACACAGTACTGCTTCCTTTCTCCCAAACACACTGCATACACACACTAAACTGTTCCGCATTAAACAAAGAAAACTTACTCCCAACTGCCACTGCATTTATTAATGTTCTGTTAATAGTATGTATTTATATTCTGTGCTTGTTTTGCACAATTATTCAGTTCTGTCTTCCTCAATCTTTGCATTGCTTTGTTTTACACACTTAAAGACTAAAAATGTTAGAATACAGAATACAGTGAGTGTTATAGAGCGTATTCACTACTGCTGTTCCTGCTTCTGTGTGTTTTCTGTCCTGTAAATTATTGTACTGTTGTTATTTTTGTTGCATTTTCTCTAAAGTCCTGTTCAGCACTTGTGTAGTGTTGTGGTGTTTCTGTTTTTGGGTCTTTGTGCTGCACCAAGATCCCAAAGGAATGTGGTGGTCCTGGAAGAATGTGGAGGTCCTGGAGGAATCTGGTGGTCCTGAAGGAATGTGGAGGTCCTGGAGGAATGTGGAGGTCCTGGGAGAACATTTCATTTCACTGTGTGCTGTGTGTATCTGGTTGAAATGACAATACACACCTACTTGATTTCTTGAAATTAGGGATTTGCTTTTGTTTTAACTGGTTTGTTCAAAAGCAGTTTTGTAAAAAGTTTGTGAAGTTCTAATCTGGTGTGATACTCGTGTAAGTTTTGGGGCATGTATCCATGTAAGTGTGTGTGTGTGTTGCATGAGGATTTGCTGAGGTTGCTGAAGTGCAGCGTTAGTGGAGTTTAGGTCACATGACCTCAGTTTTAACTCACAGCCCGTCTGTCTGAATGTAAAATTCACGAGTCTGGAGGAAACCGGGCCCTGAGAGAAAATCACTCTCGGTAAACAGCCTCACCTGCACCCAGCAGCAGGTCTGGGTCGGCACCAGAGGGTCAGGTTTGGTACCAGACATGGTAGATCAGTATTTGTGCCAGTTCGTACCAATTGAAAAGAAATTCAAAATATTCACACAAATATTCAAACAATCAAAAGACACTGCTTTATGTGCATAATAATACAATAATACAAATAATCATTAACATACCCTCAGGCATTTCAAAAGAAACAGGAGATATTCAATCCAAAACTTAATAGCATAGTTTTTGGAGACTTCTTAAAAATTTAAATAAATTACTTTGCATATTTACACTAATTATTGGACACACAGAGATTTTCTGCATGTTATTCATTTAATATTTATGAAAAATAAATTCAAAATTCTTTGCTGATAAAAATTACAGTATATTCACATTATCGTTCCTTTATTAGTCAGAAACTATCATATTTTTATTATTCATAACTACAGACCTACAAAAAGCCCCCTAATATAATTATAATTATAATGATAATGTGGGTCTCCAGACGAGTGTTACATATTTAAGGAGCTATTAAGAGCTGAAACAGTAACGAATGCATTTAGAAAGGAAACTGGCTTTATTTCACACATTTTCATTTATAGTTGTTCAACCAACAACTTTCCAGTTTAACAAGAATAAAAATCTGCAGTAACATTAGCTTGATGCTAATATAAAACTGAAAACCCCATAGACAGGCTGGCAGAAATTAGCAGTGATGGTCATTTCTGGTCCAAACACTTTTCTTCCCCAAAACGAGATGGGCGTTGTCATCAGGGGCGGGAACTCTGGCTGACTGATTTGCATATTCATACTCTAGTGCTGACCCATGTCCTTAGCAGATCTGAACCAGAGGTGGCGCAGCAAAAACTGAACTGTACAATAGTGTTATTTTGACAGCTTGCAATAAATAAATCATCAAAACTGACATCGTTAATTATCACAAAGCAACATATTTTGGGTTTTAATATAATTTCAGTACTCCCTAATTGATTAAGGACAAAATTGCTCGCAAAAAAAATCAAAGCCATAATTTAATTAATTCATAACAAAAATTGCCCCAAACATCAGAGCCATAATTTAATTCATTCCTAACTAAATTGCCCCAAAAACCACAGTCATAATACAGTGTGAGCAAAACTTATTTCCTTTTTTCACTTTCAGTTAAATGTCTATGTCTGTCTGCTCTGGTGGTGATATGTATAAAACAAATTTAAAAAATAAAAATTAAAGAATAAAGTGGGAAAAAACAGCCTCTGTCCCACTGCTCCCTGCAGTAATGACCTTCTCTGAAGGCCATATCAGGTAGAGAAGAGGGAAAAGATTGCTCTCTCTCTCTCTCTCTCTCTCTCTGTCTCTCTCTCTCTCTCTTTCTCTCTCTCTCTCTCTCTGTTTCCCTCTTTCTCTCTCTCTCTCTCTCTCTCTCTCTCTCTCTCTCTCTCTCTCTCTGTTTCCCTCTTTCTCTCTCTCTCTCTCTCTCTCTCTTTCTGTTTGTTTGCTTGCGGCCGCTCGGACAGGCAGATCTTTCTTGCCGGGAAAAATCAACTGCTCATTCTTTCCTAAACTCGTTTCAGAAGCACACGCTCATACATCACGTTTCTGCGGCAACCAGCGAAAGCAGATTATCGCCGCGGCGACTGGGTTTGGCTTCTGTGTTCATAAAACCGTCGCAGCCCCGAAACGTCTCCGACAGAACAGGCCGGCCTGACCCCTCGCACCCAGCCAATCACACACCGGCTTTTCAGGAACAATCAAGGTCGGATAGTAAATCTCATTTATTCAGCGATGCACAGTTATTGTGATAGGAACCAGACGTCCAGCGGGTTTTAGGTTTAGAGTGAATTTTAGATTTAGAATTAATTTTAGGTTTACAGTGAGTGTTTTTACGGTGTTTTAGGTTTAGATTGAAATTTACGTTTAGAGTGAGTTTTAGGTTTAAAATGGGTTTTAGGTTTAGAGTGAGTTCTAGGTTTAGTGTTACAGTATATTACAGTGATTTAAGTAGATATTCTGTTGAAGGTTAAAGGTAAGATATGCTTCTTTAGAGTAGCATCTGGGGCTGGTTTCACTAATGTGGTTTAGACTGGTTTATGGGGTAAGATCGGTCTTAAGTTTGTTTATAGACCAGTCTTATGCAAGTAAGACAGTTTCACAAAAGTTAAGACC
>JBBPCY010064782.1:0-12335 GCA_037974405.1 Brachyalestes nurse
GTCGTTCCTGCTGTGTGTTGTTCCTCAAAGCTTCCAGTAGATAGCGCCATAGCTTTACAAAGGAAAATAGTTTGGTTGTACTGTTCAGTAACTTGCAGAATAGTAAAAAAAAATCTGTAGTTACAAATTAATAGAAATACAGTGATAAAATCGAGATCGTGATTTCACTATAAAAAAAATCGTGATATGATATCTTGGACATATCGCCCACCCCTAATTGTAATATGATTCAAATCAATTCTAAATTCGGAACCGCAAGACTCTAAATGAAATAGACGACCGGTTTTTGTAGATCGGTATATTGCTTTAGGTTTATATCTTGGAGGTTTATCTAGCTTTTGTTAGCTCGCATGTTTTTGTAATAAATATTCATTATAACACTGCTTGTTAACTACATTTTACATTATGAGTGTATGTGTAATCAGTATATAACAGATTGGTGTTTTTCTTTGCCTTTTTGCAGCTTCAAATGTAGGACACTCCAAAAACACTAGTTACAGTTCTTCTTGATGAAAAGGAGATTGCAAAAAAATTCATCATCTCAAGAGTGCAGCAGAAATAATTGATGCTTGCGAATGTCTTATACCCTGTGCTGCAGAGTATCACTTAATTTTAAAATTTAATGTGGATTTTAATGAATTTATTGACACAGACCTTACTGAAAAAGTGGAAACCTTGGACAAAGTCGGTTAAGAGAAGTGGATCACAGGCTCTGGTATGTAATATACCTTTTTGTAACGATAATATACTGTATTATAACTATAATAACTGACCTGTGTGTCATGCATCAATTTTGTTGCATTTCCACTAACTTGAAGATGGTGTGACATGAAATAATTACAAATGATAATGGCAGTGTAGTTTTATTCTACACTTTCTTTTTCCATTGGCATAGTAAATAATGGTAGTTAATTAAATCTCATATAGTAACATGTAACAAACACACTTTACTAGTTTACATGTTCAACTTTGTATATATTATATGATCATCCACCATGGAATGCTTCAGTATTTACCTATAGTATTACACCATCACAGCTTTGTGTCACATACATTGTAATCCTGATGTCATATAACCACAATTTAAAAAAAAAATCAACAAGCCATCTGGCCCATTTACACTGTTTTTTGGCCATTCAGACCAGTGGTGGAAAAGGGCAACTTTATCAGTTAAACTTATTGTGAAAAACAGAGTATATGCACTTTCATATATTTATTATTGTACTTTTCATCTTATTTGTTGTCCTTTTAAGGATGAAATATTGGATGTAGATGCAGCTGGTCCAAGTCATCATCAGAAAGTGTGTTCGTGGAGGACTTACATGACTAATACAAGTTATATATTTGACCATGTTTTAACATTTTTTTTTTGGAAGGTTGCACCAAAGAACATACGAGAAGCTGGTCCAAGTAGTCAACAGGTTTGTATATATAACTGAGTGCTGAAATAACAACACTCTTTTCAGTATTTGTATCCCTCTGTTTGACTTTGCTTTTCCATACCAGGGAGACTGTTAGTTTGTACACTTGTACATCTGTATATTTTGCCAGTATAGATGGTGATAAATGATTGTCCTTATGAGTGAGAGAATCATTCAACCAGTTTATTTAACATTTCTGATTCATTCTGGAACAATATACATGACTGACTTCATTAACTCCACTGTTTAGAACTACTTTTTTTATATTTCCAGCATCAACATAATAGAATTGATGTAGACACCCTGCGAGCACTAATTGAGAGCAAAGGTCCAAGTATATTGAAGGATTATGAGGCTTCAGGAATGCTTTCAGAGACCTCAAGAAAACTCCTTGTCAAGATAGGAGTCTGTGTGTTGGCGGAACAAAGTGGATTGTAAGTTTTTACAGTTGAGAAATTTAACTAAAAACTCTGAATACAACAATGTATAAAGATGACAAATACTTTGAATACACACTGATTACTTTTAATAATTTGGACATAATTATGAAAAAACCTTGTGAAACAAACTGCTAATCACCAGTAGAGAAAATTGACTGAATTTTATTCGTGTATTTTGTTATTGATGTGTTATATACAAGTTTAATTGAATTGGGTAATTCTTCTATTTTTGTTTTTGTTTTGTTTATAGTTACCCTTGTAATAATGAGAAACAGATGTTGGCAGAAAGTGTGGTAACACTGTTTCCTTCTCTGAAGATCAAGACGGAAGAAGAGAATGAAGGATTTGTAAGTTGTACTTACCAGTTTAAGTTGTACTTACTTAACCACACAAAGCAAATAATAATAAATGCAAATTGGAATAGTAATTGTGGTATGTTAATTGGTTAACAGGTTACACAACAACTAAAATTTTTGTAAAACTGTAGTGTAAAATTTAGTTTTTTAAATATAATTAATTACCCATTTTAATTTTACAATAACACTAAAAGTAAATCCATTCTGCTGTTCACTCGTCACACACGATGTGTTCTTAAGAAATTAAATCAAAATTACAATTGTTATACTTCCCCTATCATACAGGAACACAGTGGATTTATTGAGATGAGAATTAGAAATCTACGGAGGAAACTTCATGATGATCAGCGTCGCTATCAGCGCAAACGTAGTCGAATCAGTGCTTCCTCTGTGTCTATTAATTTGGATATAACTGCTGAAGGGTAGGAGGACTCCACTCAGCAGTGGATGACTGTGATCAAAAGGATGAAACCATCTCCAGAAAACCTCAATACCATCAAATTGGGCATGGAGAAAACATATAGTAATCGCAGGTTATGGATTGCAAACACGTCCCCAACAGTGCAACAAATTTTTGAACAATATCCTCGATTTCTAGACATGCCATACTTGGACATCTTGTGTTTTTTTCTTCTAGCTAGGTAAAATTGCCTTGTCAGTACAGGGACATGGCTGCTAAATATTAACATTTAAAGTCCAAATGAATTCAAAATGTTTTTTATACTTTGTTAGTGCACATTACTAATCTTGTGGTGAAAAATTCTATTCTAAAGTAAAGTCCTTTAAAGATCCTTTAACCACTCCTCTCCAGCTGCAAACTAGAGATTGTAAGGTGCACTGAAATCACTGAAATATTTCTTCAATCAGTTTAATTCAAATCATAAAACTGAAGTATAGTAGTTTGTTTACTGTTATGATTGCATAAACTTAGATTTGATCATTTGTGAACATACTGAGAAAACACAGTAGTGTTGTAATTGTGTATTCTATCCTGTGTTGTAGTTTGACACTGAGTTTGGAAAAATGTTTCCTGGGAAGGCTTTGAAAATGGGAAGGAAATATTGTTCCGAAGTTGCAAAAGATGTCCACAGTGAAAGATCCTCTGGTCATGCCAACTGATAATGAGAGTGAAGGTAAGCTACTTTGCTTGTTCTGTCAAATCGTTGGTTTTCTTTCAGTGGACACCATTAGTTTCATTACTAGTTCTCTGAAGGCAAAGTTAGAGATCAAAGTCAGCCATTATTTCAGTCATTTGAAAAATGCCATTATATTTTGTGTTTCTCTATTGTACTACAGAGTCATGTTACAGAGCTCTTCAAATTCTTACTACACCACTGCCCCCCACTGCGTCCAGAAGGAGCAAAAGTTGGGCCAAATGCAGTACAAAGTCAGCCCTTTCTTACCTCCTGCACATTAAGCCTTTAAGCAGCTTGATTGCCCTAATATGTTTATGTTTTAGTTTGTTAGTTTTCTGTGCAAGCACTTTGTGATGTTACTTAATTACATGACTCTCTAGTTTGCATAAAACTATACTGTTTTCATTTTGTTTTCTTTTACGGATGCACAATATTAGATTTTTGTCAGTATTTTTTTTTAGTTCACTTTGGCTAAGTGTCTTAAGGTTATTTGTGCATTTGCCTTTTTATTAGACAAAAAAGACAAACGCCTTACCGAATAGACATTAGTACCAAAGAGAGGCTGTTGCTGCTGCTGTTACTGCACGCTATCACACCGAACACATCATTCTGTATGTGTATTCTCAAACGAAATGCAGTGATACAAAACTATGAAGTGATAATATTGTGCATTCCTATTTTCATTTGCACATAAATAAGAAAATATCCCTGGCCTTCAATTCAATTAATGCAAATGAATTAAAGAGACAGTTCATCCAAAAAAGTTATTACTTAGTCGTTAATTACTCACCCGCATGTCGTTCCAAACCCGTAAGACCTTCATTCGCAAACACAAATTAAGATATTTTTGATGAAATTTGAGAGCTTTCTGACCCTCCATAAACAGCAACACAACTGAAATGATCACAAGCACAGAAATGTAGGATATAGGTAAAATAGTCCATGTGACATCAGGGGTTTAGTTGTGCTGATATGAAGCTATGATACTTTTTGTGCTCAAAGAAAACAAAAGTATCTCTTTATCATCCTGTCTGCCATGGTGTGCTGCAGTTCCTGTCCATGCAAACAAAGCACTCGTCGTGTTTTGTTTATGAGCAGAGGACAGCAAGTGCATGCCACAGCACAGCACCACAGCAGATGGAATCAGGAGGAAAAAATTGTTGAATTTGTAAAATTACAGATAAATCACTTATGTCAGACAATTTTACTGATGTCATTTCTACGTTTCTGCATTTGGGAACATTTTGTTTTTGTTGCTGTTTATGAAGACTCAGACAGTTCTCAGATTTCATAAAAATATCTTGATTTGTGGTCCAAAGATAATAGAAGGTCTTATGGTTTTGGAACAACATGAGGGTGATACTGGCAGAATTAAAATTTTTGGGTGAACTATCCCTTTAAGAAAACCTTCAGTCACTTGAATTGTTTTAATAATAGCCTTTTAAAAATTGACTTTTATTTTTACAGGCTGGAACCAGCATCCCCAGCCTCCTGGATCATTCCCAGACAAAGGTGGAAAAGCATCAACCCCACATTGTCTGTTTAGGAGCCCCCAGTTCTACAGCGCAATACATCATTGTGGCTGAGAATGGCAAGGTCACCATTCCACACAAAGATAACAGTCTGACGTGTGCCATTGACAAGCTGTTCAAAATGTTTTGGGTTTGCAATGTACAATATCCAGTCCAACTTACATCTGTCTTTAATTTCCTTGAAAATGTATATGACGTTCCTTTCTCCGGTGGGAAGAGATCCAAAGTTGTAGAGCTTATTTCGAAGCTTCAAGCACTATCCTAAATTGTACCACCATGTACATATGTTCAAGGTGTAAAAAAATCAACTTCAAAAGACGTCCGGAAACTTATTAGTCATCTTAGGCATATCCATGCACTTTCTGATGGACAGGATTATACAATTGTTTGTAGTCCAAACACTTGGCAACGAACATACCATAACTTCAATTCTTATGCTAAACACCTCAATAGAGAGCATGCTCAGGTTGCAAACCCATTACATTTAGAACAAGACCCTGACGAGTGAGGACTTTCCAGCTCCATCTTGCGCTTCTGCTGTTGATATTCCAGAGACTAATTTTGATGGCTCCAGTACTTGCAGCACCTCTGACTACCAAAGCTGTGCAGCAGCATTTGTTGCAAAAATGTACTCCTCTTCAAATTGTACTCTGACTGATGTGCAAAGAAGCATCACATGCACAAAAGAACTGCTCTATGAAACCCTGGACTGTTTGCAAGAGAAAACCATATCTCTGCTTAATCATTACTCTATACCCAGTGAGGAAACCACTCTTTTATCAAGCCAACAGAAATCTTCCTTGGAAACAGAGGTGATACTGCAAGAAAGCAAGGTACATTAACTCGTGTTAATAGCAGATACATGTCAGTACATATCTATTATTGATACTTTTTGACAATGAACAAATGCAAAAGCTCTTTGTGGATTCAACCAAAAGTGACGACAAATTGCATGATTACTGTGATGGCTCACATTTTAGAAATCACAAATTGTACAGCAGATATCTTCATGATTTCGAAACAACAAACCCTTTAAGGTCTAAAACCAAAGTTCACAAAATGGGAGCGGTTTATTTTTGTTTGAGGAATTTACATGCTAGATTTAACTCGGCTCTTGAAAACATACACCTATGTTTGCTTTTTAATTCGATTGACAAAGACATTTATGGTTTCAACAAAATTTTTGTGCCATTGTTGGATGATATTAAACTTCTTGAAACCAGAGGGATAGAAGTACAGATAGATGGCCAGAGTACATTATTTGGCCCACTATGCGTATTTACTGCTGATAATCTGGCCTGCCATTCACTTGGAGGTTATTTGGAGAGTTTCGCAGCCAACAAATTCTGTCATTTCTGTCTGATTGACAAACATTGTTTGGAGTTGCGCAGTGAAGTAAATTACAATGAACACATCATGCTTAAAAATCCTGGTTTAACAGGCATAAAAGCTGACTGTTGTCTAAACTCTCTAAAGTACTTTCATATTACTGATAATGTCTGCGTTGACATTATGCATGACGTTTTAGAGGGTGTGGCTCCTCTCGAGATCAAACTGATGTTACAACATTTCATCTATGAAGAAAAACTTTCCGAATGATTACCTTTGACTATGGTGTGGAAATGAGAAAAGCAAGCCTAGTGCCATTCATAATTTAAGAACATCTGAGAACCCCATGAAGCAAAATGCCAGTCAAATGTGGTGTCTCATCCTTTTTTTGCCTTTCCTGATTGGAAATTTTATAAGCGAAGGTGATAGTCACTAGAAATTGTTTCTTCTTAGAGAAATTTGTAGCATCATTTTTGCACCAGTTGTAACCAAGGGATTAGCTGTATTTTTAAAGCAGCTAGTTATCGATCACCATAACTTGTTCAAGATGCTTTAGCCAAACAAATCACTAATACCAAAGCATAATTTCATGACGCATTACTGGCGAATGATGATCAAATTTGGCCCACTGTTTTGGTGCATGAGGTTTGAGGAAAAGCATGGTCCTCTAAAAAGGCAAACTGTATGCAGTTTTGTAAATATAAGTAATACATTAGCCTACAAGAGTCAGGTTCAGACCATGTTTCATTGGAAACTGAGCAGTCCATTAACAAAAAAAATGTCTGTCCCAAAAGTTTTTCCGGTCATGTTTCGATCTTTAGAAAAACATTTTCTGTTTGTTGAAGGTATGAAAGAGTTTGGCTATGAACTTGACACATGTAGCACTGTTCTCGTTTCTCACTCTGTTAATGCATTCGGTCAGACATTTCAAACTGGTTGTGTAATTGCTTTAAACCGTGATTTAGAGCGTCTCTTTGGTGAAGTTTTACACATAGTTCCACAATGTGAAAAAGAAAGGGTTTTAGTTTTGTTTTTCACCCTCAAATGTATTTTGACCCACACTTGTATGCATATGCTGTCCAAAGAACAAATGAATATAAAGTCATTAATTTAAGCAATGCTGCTGATGTAAAACCACTTCACATGATTTCTAACAAAGAAAATCTTTTCTTAAATCTAAGATATAAAATTGTTTAAAAATGTCTTTATGAAATTCAAATGACGTGAATATTGCCTTAATAAGTGAAGTTTTAATAAATATGTATATATTTGAAAGAAAAAAGTTGTTTTTGTATTGAATTCATTGTAAATGGTAAAAGAAATAGCACATATGACACTGAATTTGTCATTAATAACACAATTTGTGTTAAAAATTTTAACACACTGAATGTGTAAAGAAGAATAACACACTGGTTGAGTTAAAAGTAACACAAAATGTGTTGTCCTTAACTAGACACCCTGGTGTGTTAAGATATAACACAGGTTGTGTTGTTTTTAACACATCTGTTTTAAGAGAGTTAAATGATGTGCCTGTTGCAAAATAAAATCAAACCAAGTTCTGTGCATTCTGAAAAATACACTAAGCCAGAATGCAAACAATATCATAGTTTGACAAGAGCATTCTATTCTGCCAAATAATTTACATTTATGTATTTATGTTTATTTGTATTTAAACTAAACGTACATTTTATTTTGGTTTTACACAAAAAAAGCATCTACATGAAAACTTGTATTTATTTTATTAAGACAGAAATTTACAAACACAACACACACCCCATTCTTGTCTCTTTATTAGCATTCTCTGATAGTTTATAGAGGCCCAACCTTTTTAGTGTTACAGTACAGAAGGCACTCCCTGAACAAGGGCCTGAAGGTCTCGTCCCTCAGGCCGTAGATAAGGGAGCTGAGGCAGCGTGGCAGGATCAGGACCATGAAGAAGTTGAGGAAACGTAGCTGTGTGTAAACAGGCAGGGGCATGTTGGCCAGCAAGGACTCCAGGTGCACGTAGAGGAAAGACATGAGCGATAGGCCCAGCTGCAGTGCATGCAGCAGCACAGTTCGCAGGGCTTTCTGCACTGAAGAGCGGTCAGTCGAGGCTGCCTGTGCCTGCCTCAAGATGGCCACATAGGTGTAGAGCAGCACAGCTGCCACTGTCACAAAGAGGAGGATGTTGAGAACCACCCCTTTGCCCCGCTGCCAGGGCGCCACCAGCAGCTGCTCGATGGTGCAGAGTGTAGGTGACAAGTAAAAGGAGGGCTCTGCGAGAAGGAAGAGAGCAAACACATCGGTTAGCACATTGAAGGTGCCTAGCGCCCACACCACCACCACAGCCATGCGAATGCGCGCGGGAGTGGCCAGTTCACTGTGCCGCAAAGGGAAGCAGATGGCCGTGTACCTCTCCAGAGACATGACTGCCAGGTTGAGGGGTGCATTGACAAAGGTGGAGGCAGACATCAGCACAATGAAAGCACAGGCGGCCCGCACCATCACCCAGTAGAAAGCCCCAAGCATATAGAGAACCAAACTAACGACCAGGTGAATTGTATCATTCAGAAGCATGTGTGCAAAGAGGATGTAGCGGGCTGTCTCGTAGAACATAGGCTTGGTCCTGAGTGTGAGTAGCATCACTATGTTGATGTAAATAAAGAGGATGTGCGTGGACAGCACCAAGACCATCTTAAAGATCCTCTCTTCTGTGAGGGCAAGTCTGATGGCTTGCATCTCCACCACTGTCAAAGGTCCAGATATATTTGCAAAGTCAGCCATCAGAGGTCTTGAGGAAAGGGAGATAATTTCTACGAGCACAAGAGAAGCAGCGTGTGAAATAAGGGACATTCTAAAGTGAGACAAATTGCACATTAAATTATTTTTAAGAACATTTTTTTAAATAATGCATGTAAGACTTTGAGGTCAAAGTAACAAATAATATTTCTAAATGCATTAGATGATCATTTACATGATACCATTGGTTTGATGATCTTTGATTTCAGTTATCAATGATTTGCCCACCCGGTCAATTTCTGCAACTTTGTTTATGGGTATTTATTGCAATAATAACTAAAACTTGTAACTGCTTTGAATGCAGTACAATTAAACATCCATGTATTATATTTCCACACATAGCTGTAACATATATTATGTTTATCACTACACTGGCACCACTGTTGTGTAATGCCAACACAATGTCAACACAAGTGGACCAGTCATTGACGGCAGTCATAAAAATACTTTTAGCCCTATCACCAATCTCTAAGCAGCCCCTACATTACATACTGGGGACACAAATTGTACTCTTAGGTACAATGGTGAACAGAATTAAATTCTCTACACTTAATCAAAAATGCTTATTTAATCAGGTGTTATACCAGTTGTGAAACATTTGTTAAGGGAAACAGAAGTAGTGATAAAACTACTACAGTTGCAGATTCAAACAAAACAATAAGAAGTAACAAAATCAGTACAACAGTGTTTACAAATCTTTAAATAAAAAGAGAGAAAAGTCTGTAAAAGGACATCTTAAATGTTTTCCCACACAAAGTACATTAAATACAGAATAAACATCACTCTGTATTCCTCAGTCACAACACACAATACAACCGACTGCACAAGATGAAACACAAATAAAAAGAATAGCTAAAGCATATCATTAGACATTTAGTGTCTGGAAGTGTTACACTGTCTGTAAGTGAGTAGTTTAGGAATGAAGAAGACATACAGTATAGGAAGCTTTAGACCTGAAAGGATTCAAGCCCAGATCAGTCTCTGGGTGATAAAACGCCCATTATAAATATGCCTTTTCTGTCTGACATCATAGAGTCTTGAGAGTTTTAGGCACCACAGGTGTCAATCAAATTTATCCCCTGAAGAATAGATCATTAATGAAGATTTCTGAAGCCTGGAAACTCCCATTGAGGATTTGAATGTTTTTTTTTTTCATGTGTCTCTTTGAATTGTAATTCTGGGACATATTAAGCAAAAATATGAGTATTCTTTTGTCACCAGTCTTTTATGTTTGATTTCAACAATTAATTGCGCATTTTAATTAATTGTATTTATTTTAATTCTGAGAGCATATGAGAGATTTTTGTATCATTTCCTTACAGCGCTTACAAAGTACTGTAAGTGTTTAGACAGAAACACTAATTGCCTAATTAACTTAATTAACTTATTCCCCTGTGCAGACCCTTGGGACAGCACATATGCAGATCTGGAGGGATAAAAACAAAACAGAGGACAGCTTGTATAAGAAGACAAATGAGGGAACAGACACTTCCAAAAACCATCACTTCAGCATATATATACTGTAACTTCACCAGTTACTGTTTATTTGCTACATTTAATCAGAACAAAAAACAACATACAATTTGCCTGTGCAAAAGTCTGGGAACAGGCCACATTTTCTGTTTTATTCATTTATTTTTTTATACAAATAAACAAAAATTATTCACTAAAAATGCCATATCTAAGTTTATTCCCTGACCAGTCTTTTCCCTGCACAGGCTTTCACTGTAACAAAGATGAAGCTCATCTTATCCATTGTTGAAAGACCGAGTGGAAACAGTTTAGCTGATGCATGTTGGCAGTAAAATAAAACTCTTGCCACATAAGCCATATTGGGAATGAGACTGGAAGTCCTTGCAATGATAGATGTGTACTTATTTTCACTTCGAACAACACCAAAGCCAGGGTGTGCAACTTTTGGAATACAGCTGTACACTATCTATACAATCTGTTATACAATCTGAACAAAGACAGGTGGCCATTGGATTGGGTTTATTATGCATTACATGGTGCATGATGAAATACAAAAGGGAATATTCCTCCAGTGTCTTTCATTAAGTGTATCCTCTGTGGTTTAACAAAGCGGGTTTATTTGTGACTCTAAACGTCCAGAGTAAAGTAAAAAAAGTCTCCAGGAACATGCCCTCCACCTGTCCAATTAGTGATCTCATTAATTATTCAGGTTTGCTTGTTTGGCTGTGTGGAAGTTTTTGCCTTTGTCATTTAGCAAAATGAGAAGTCAATCACACTACAATGCATAAAAGTTTGCAAAGATGAGCTGTTGCTGAAAGTCATTTTTGTAGGCTACTTCATAATGTTTTGTCTTTGTACTTTAATAGTTGTTGTGCTTCAAAATTTCTCAAAAGCTCACACACTGCAGCATCACAATTAGGACCAGTAATAAAACAATCAAATGAGCAGGCCAGCTAAATTCTGGTCTCACTTTGTTTTGTTGTTGTGTGCCATCAGAACAAGTTATGAACATCCATGAACACTAACACTGTTTATTTGACACTAATACTGTAAATTTCCTAAGAATGCTAATAAAAGTTAGCAGTATTGCAGTGATCTAAATTAGTTAAAGGTTAAATGCTTTTTAAAAAAATGATATATACCTTTATTTAAACTCAGAGTACAACAAGGATGACCCTCCTTTATGATGAAATCCAGCATCGGAACAAAGAACAAGGAATCGAAAGATTTAGATAAAAAGATAAAGCTCAAGATCAAATAATATCAGGAAAAAAATAAAAGGTAGACAACTTAACAAGTAAAACTATCAAATCAAAAGGGAGGGATAACTAAATTAATAAAGAAAACAAGACACATACAAATAATTTTAAAATGCAACACGTGTGCTGTACGTGTTTTAATATCATCACAAAGACAGAACTAGGTTCCGTGATTAATGAAAAGTTCCTGACGCATAAATACTTTTACAAAGAGCAAAACAACCCTCATTCAGTTTCACTTTGTGTGTTCAATACGCGAGAAACCTGACAACAAAAGATGCGGGTTTATCATGTAAGTGAAAGAGAAGGTACACTACATGGACAAAAGTATTAGGCCGCCTGACCATAACACCTACAGGGACTTTAATGCCATTGCACTCAAATCCATAGATTTTATCCTTATATATAAACATGCTATAACAGCTTCCACTCTTCTTGGAAGCCTTTTCACAAGATTTTGGAGTTTCTGTGGGAAATTGTGCCCATTCATCTTGTAGAGCATTTATGAGGTCAGACATATTGGACATTGGATGAGAAGGTCTGGATCACAATCTCTGTTCCAGTTCATCCCAAAGGTGCTGGATGGGGTTGAGGTCAGGGCTCTGTGT
>JBBPCY010064803.1:0-12335 GCA_037974405.1 Brachyalestes nurse
ATTTGACTGTATGACTTTCACTTGTATTGGAGTAACATTTGACTAGTGGTATCTGTACTTTCACTTAAGTAATGAAGCTAGGTACTTTGTCCGCCTCTGCAATTATGTGGCCGGCCCAAAATTACCATCGGCCCACCGGGCAAATGCCTGGTATGCCCGATGGCCAGTCCAGCACTGGCTTTAATGCTGCAATAGCATCTGCTAGATGCGAGCAGTGTGAAGAGTCCATGTGAGGGCTGTGAGGAGTCACACCCAATGCAGGAGGCCTTACTGATGCAGCACTTGTGGAAGATGTCCTGCAGTGAGGGGAAGATGTCCTGCACTTTTAGGCCTTGTATGAAAATCTGATATTTTAGGTCATTATTTATGCAGAAATATTGACATTTCTAAAGCATTTAGAAACTTTAAGAACTACTGTATGTGTGCTGGCTAGCATTGTACTGAGTGATGGGACAGGGAGGTTCATCTCTCCTACCTAGAGCAAATCCAAATCTCTCTTAGGCTCCCAGTCACTTTGGCATCTCCAGCTGTGGCATCATTTGGGTTCAAACACAAAGTCTCCCAGTAACAGAGCGGCTGCTTAGATAGTCCGCTATATGAACACCCTTTAGTTGGTTTAACTGGTCACTGGTCACTCTAGATGGAGTTTTTTGATGCAGCATTTTGTGAGCTGCAAAATACTGAAAACTCAAGCTTAGTGCTCAAGAACTGGAGCAAACCACATCCACCACAGATAAACATAACATTCAGGTTTTACCAGAAAATCCGCTTGATCTTGTCATTCCTTTTCAAACATTGTGAATCTACTTACATTTCTGTGTGACTAATTAGCCTTATGTTACTGTCCATCCTATATTTGTACTAAGAACATTCAGTTGAAACACAAAACAGTTTTCCATGTATTGTAATGGACACTCACCTCAGCCTTGCTGTGAGCACAAACAGCATGGTAGAGTTGTTCCTGTGACTACACCACGACACCAACACCCTGCAATCCTAGGCAACATCTGGACAACATGAACTTCTGCTGCCAGCCAGAGTGAAAGTGTCTGTACTGTAAGAGAACACCTGAAAATGTCAAGAAGCACACAAACATGAGCTTTTCAGTAACTATATGCAAACAAAGAAAACAAATGGAGAAGGAAATGGCTGCAGATCTTAACTTCTTCTCATGACATTACACTGATTTGGCAGACGACCAGTAAAGATCGCAGGACGGCTTGCCAACAGTTGATGAGGCTATAATGTACTACAATATTTTTATGGTACTTTTTACTGTTTAGGTAGCAAAAATCAATTACTTTAATATTCTCACTCTAATGATTTTGCTGAGGCAGGATGCCCCGGAGCACAGCACGGTCCTTTCAGACATCCCCTCAGAGATACAGAGGAGAAAAGAGCAGCAAGGAATGGGCAATGGTCTCATGAGCAGCAGAGGAGAAGATACAGACCATAACTTCTGTCTGTTATTTTTCTTTTTTTAAGCAATTTCCTTCTGGATCAATAAAGTCACTATATTTGGTTTTATAAAAACAGTATTTGGAACACCAGTTTACCTGTTAAGTTTGAAGATATTCAAATTACAGGACATAAGATAATATCAGACATTGTGAGAGGTAATACGTCATTCATACACCCTGAATGACAAAGGCGTTTTTATTGACTGCCTTTGCTTACTTTCTGGATTTATTTAACCCTCAGGGATTATACACACTGATCGAAACGATAATATCATGAAGTAAATTTAGGATTTAGGCCATTTTGGCTAAATGTGTAATTGTGTAATAATTATAATGTGTCAATTACAATAAATGTTTTATCAATATGTAATCTTTATCTGCACTTTATTAGGGATGGTGAAGTTTTGGAAACAAGGGCCTATTGGGCCATCCGCCTGGACCAGTGTTTGTAGAAACTATATTCTGTAGATATTCTTGGACTTTCTTCAGTGAATTCTTCACTCTAGTGGTTTCTTAATCCCCTTCTCTGTGTACCGCTGGCAGTTATGCTCTACACACTTGTAACTGCTAGACATCCACTGTTTTTACATCTGCACTGTAATCAGAGATGACTGCATGGTGTCAGAAATTATAGTTTTTGTTTACCTGTCACAACATTAAACAATGTACTGTTCATAAAAGTACTTTATAACAGAAAAATATGAAGTTATATAAAAATGACTGTTCTCTAGCCTTTGAGCAAGCCTCAATATTGGAATAATTGGAAAATGCAATATTTCTTACACAGGTAATTAGCAGTTACCATTTTCATGACTTTATATATGTAATGTCCTGGCTCAGCGGCCGGAGCCCGCTATGGAGATATATGTGGTGAACTTTTATTCTGAAGGGTGTTTGTGGCAGGGTGTCACAGTTATTAGATACAGCTGGTTTGTGTTTGTTTATTGGTTCATGGGTTTTGTATTTAAGTTCTGTTAGTGGTGGACCTTGGTGTCTGTCCACTGTCACCCTGGCTTTGAGTGTTTTCCATTCCTTCTTTTGTTACTTAGTCCGGCCCTCGTGCCTTAGGTTTTGTTTCAGTTTTCTATGAATAAAGAAACACTATGAAGCACTTCGACTTCCCCTGGTTTCAGCGTGCCTGCGATCTATGTTTGGAGAAGGAGGGAACACATGACAGATGGACCGACCTGACAAACGCAGGTCCTGATGAGGTAATGTGGATGGAGCCAGACCCGAAAGAACTGGTCCTCGGCAAACTCACCATTCGCTTTCTGGAGACCTATCCAGCACCTCCACCAGGGAGAAAGCAAGCAGAGACGGAGAGCCCTAAGACCCGAGAAGGCACCGCAGCTGCACTCCAGTGTCCCGTGCCTGCGCGGAGGCACCCATGTCCTGTGCCCGAGAGCACTCCTAAGAGCCGAGACTATGCGCTCTAGTGCCGTGACCAAGCTTCGGAGCAGCGAGACTCCACTTCCGACCGCACTCACCAGCGCCAAGACCATGCTCCCGAGTGCTGAGGCTGCCCTCCGAAGACTCGTGCCTGCACCCCGGAGACGGCTGCAGCCTCCAACACCAGCCTCCAACGTCAGCTTCAACCACCAGGACCAGGCAGCATAGCTAGGGTTAGAGTAGGGGCGAGAGCAGGCAAACCAGAGCCCGTAGACCTTCTAGGCCCTTTAGAAGAGACGCTAGGCTTATTGGAAAAGCCTTTACAGCCCGTACTAGCCATAAGTAGCTCATTAGCCAAGTCACTAAGCCCAATAGAGGGGCCTGTAGCTGCAGAGGGGCTGTTAGAGGGACCTGTAGCCGCAGAGGGGTCATCAGAGGAATTGCTAGCCACAAAGGGGCCTTTTAGGGGGCAAATAGCAGCAGCAGAGGGGCTTATAATAGCTGCAGTAGGGCCTTTAGCCTCCCAAGAGATGCCTTTAGCCATAGAGGGGAAATTAGAGGGGCCTTTAGCCGGAACAGAGGGACCTGTAAACCCTTCAGGAGACAGAATTTTTATTTGATGGGTGGACTGGAGTGTGCAAGGGTTTCGGAGGAGCTCCCTGGTGGAAAGTGGACCCCAGAGGTAAGGAGGAGCTCCCGGTAGGGGGCTCCATACCAGAGGACTGCGAGGGGCTCCCTGCAGAAGGGCTCCTAGGAGGGGGCCCAGCCCAGGAAAACAGAGAGGAGCTCCCGGTAAGGGGCCTCGCCCCTGAGGACAGGGAGTGGCTCCCAGTACATGGCTCTGCCCCTGAGGACAGTGTGGGGCTCCCAGTAAGGGGCTTTGCCCCTGAGGGCAATGATGGACTCCTCGCTGAGGGGCTTCCTGGAGGAGGCTCTGCCCCCAAGGACAGAAAGGGGACCTCCCAGGTAATGATGAGGACTCTCAAAGGGAGAAGTCCCATGGGACCCACCCAGGCCGTCCTGGCCGGCCAGGATATAGTCCTAAGAGAAACAGTGGTGAGGATGTGGGATGCTTCCTTTTGCCACCGCCTTCCCTTCCTCTGCACTTGGGGCGGTTGGGATGGCTCCTTGGCGCCCCGGGGTTGCGCCATTGGAAGGGGGTACTGTATCGTCCAGGGTCAGTGGCAGAGGCCGCTATGGAGTTATATGTGGTGAACTTTTATTCTGAAGGGTATTTGTGGCAGGGTGTCATGGTTATTAGATACAGCTGGTTGGTGTTTGTTTATTGGTTCATGGGTTTTGTATTTAAGTTCTGTTAGTGGTGGACCTTGGTGACAGTCCACCGTTGCCCTGGCTTTGAGTGTTTTCCATTTCTCCTTTTGTTAGTTATTCCGGCCCTCGGGCCTTTGGTTTTGTTTTATTTTTCTATGAATAAAGAAACACTATGAAGCACTTCAACTTCCCCTGGTGTCAGTGTGCCTGTGATCTATGTCTGGAGAAGGAGGGAAAATGTGACAATATACTAATAATATATTGACTAAAATGGAGTAGTCGTGCATGTCTATGTTCAGCAAGAAAAATCAATGCGTTCATAAATAACACCGTTTTTAAAAGAAAGATGTAAATTCAAGTATAACCCCTAAATAGACAACGTCCAAAAGTCTGTAGCCTAGACATCTGCTCCTTCAGTTTTCCTTCTGAATAGTATTAATTGGGAGTTTGTCCACTGTTTGCTGCAGTAACCGCCTCAATTCTTCTAAAAAGGCTGTCCAACACATATTGGAACGTTTCTGGGAGAATTTGCCAGCATTCAGCCATGAGAGTGTTAGTGAGGTCAGATACTGATGTCGGATGATTAGTTCTGGATCACAGCGCCACTCCAGTCCTGAAGGTATTCGATGGCGCTCCATCATGTGCAGCTGGTCCGTTCTATTGGCAATGAAATTATACAATCTTTGTGTGCACAGCTGATTTCTTGTGCTGGTAATGGGTGTAGCTGAATTCACTGATTAGAGGGGGCGTCACACTTTTGAATGTCTCTAAAACTCACGCGCT
This sequence comes from Brachyalestes nurse, assembly GCA_037974405.1. Taxonomy (NCBI): domain Eukaryota; kingdom Metazoa; phylum Chordata; class Actinopteri; order Characiformes; family Alestidae; genus Brachyalestes; species Brachyalestes nurse. Next base: position 4,905 of record JBBPCY010064803.1, read on the forward strand.
TTCTCAAGGTTTGTAAAAAAAAAACCCACTGTAGATGTAGACAAGATTTGATCAAGCAGTCTGAACATTGCATAACTGCAATTAAAACTTTTGAACAGCTGTTAGTATTTCCATGCACATAAATAACTGGGCCATCTGCATATATTTGGCAGGTAACGCGAGGAAGACAGACATTTGAAAGGCCATTAACAAATAAACTAAATTACAATGGACCCATAATGAACCCTTAAGGAACTCAAGCCTCATAGTTCAATCATCTCAACGTTTAAACTATGAGAATGTGAGATTATGAACTGCATCTCTCACACAATGTTTTCTATACTCTAAGTAAGTAATATTAAAAATAAGTTTAAGTACAATTTTGAAGTAAAGTGGCTCTCTACATTTACATATTAACAAACCACAGCACACAGTTTGAAATTATTTTTCTGCATTTAACCCATTCGCCAAATGAAGCAGTGGGTAGCCAGTGTTTGCTCAAGGGTACTGCAGAGGTGCCACTGGCAGGCCTGGAACTTGAACCCATAACCTTCTGATCAAAGGGGCAACTCCCTAACTATCAGGTCGCCAGCCGCTCCCAAAAACTTCCTGTTGGCAAGATTATGTATTTAGTGTACAATATAAATCAACAACAGACATATGAGATGAATGAAGATTTCCTGACATTAAAGATAATGAATAACTATAATCAAAACCAGTCCAGACAATTCTGGGGCCCCATGCAAAAACGGGGTGTGGGGGGGATTGTTGCTGGGTCGTACGCAACTTATTGGTTGCTGCTGAGTGGCTGCTGCCCTGTGACGCATCTCTGGCTGACGCAGTCCAGAATTTCCCCCCGGAACCGCTCAAGTGTTCTCGTGTTTTTCGCTGTGTTCTTATTAAAGCCCTGTATTTTTATTACTGTAAATTAAATTAATTTATTACTGTATTTACCCTGCTTATACCAAAGAAAGCGACAGCATATACCAAAGAAAACGGCGTGAATTAATTACAGTACAGTATATAATGGGGTAATATCATATTTTACATTCTAGCACTGAGGGAGACAGCAGTTTAATGTAAACTATACAGTATGGATAGGAAGTTTAAAATGAAATTAAAGTGTTCTGGGAGCATATTTGAGGGCATATTTTGGGTTTATACTATAAAAATACTATAAAAAACACAACACGTTTTTTTCACTATACGTGGATGCTCTTGGAACGTAACCCCCGTATATATATGTGTGAAGATACTTTACTCTAGATACACAAACAGCACAGTGACCTGCACAATTTGCAAGTCAGTGTTAAAGTACAGTAACAGTACCAGCGTTCTGCAGGGAGTCTACAGTCTGGAGGACGCTGAGTGGCACTGCAACTTAAACTGTTCCCACTTCCCTTTTGTACACTTATATTTACCAGAAAAATCAAAGTTATCAGCCTTTCCTTTGTTTAATTATCATGATGACTGTTAATGTTACAGAGAACTTTAATAAAAGTTGCTCAATGTTTGACACCTGTGTTCCTCCGCGTGTGTGATGACGTCATCAATCGACTAGTCGACTCGACTTCGACTTTGCTGACCGACTAGAAAAAATCTGGAGTCTTTAATGCCATAATATACATATATATGAACACACGTCTGAGTGTGTGTGTGTGTATGCTTAACCCTGTGTGCTCTATATGTTTGCAGAGGACGCCACCCAAGAAGGGACCTTCTCTTTTTCAGCGCGGGTGGGTGGGTCCTCTTCTCCCTCCCTCCCTCCTTTTCTTCATCCTCCTCTACCCTCCGCCCACGCGTGACATCTGAAAGTGGGGGGGGGGCAAGTGCCGTTTCGTCAGGGAGAAGAGAGAGAAAGAGAGAGAGAGGGAGAGAGAGACAGACAGACAGACAAGACCGTGAGTGTGTGAGTGCGTGGTGCTGTTGAGCAGTGAGAGAGAGAGTGTGTGAATGTGTGTGTGCGTGTGTGTGTGTGTGTGAGAGTGAGTGTGTGTGCGCGCGCGTGTGTAGGGGCTGTCTGACTCTGTGCGTCTTGATTGAGACATTTGCTAGAAGTGGACCCGCGCCTGGAGGAGCAGTTTTGGCAATAAGGGGGGGAGAGAGACCAAGAGAGAGAGATAAAAATGCCAGCATTTTTAAAACCGAGATTCCTGTAGCCTCCCAGTCTGTTGGGGAGAGAGAGGTGTGTTGATTAGTGTTACAGGGTTAGTGGTCTCGCCTTGGTTTCACCAAAAGCAAGGAAAAAAACATATTCTGCTCTTTGAGTGCTGAGAAATCGAGAAAGAAACAGTTTTTTTACATGACCAGAGGATAAATCGGACGACATTTCTCTTTCTTTCTTTTCTCTCTTTGATTGCAAAAAAACATAAACGACAATTTGTTTCGTTTTTGTTGGTCGATGTGCGTGGCGCTGAGCACGCGCACATTAGGCTAACGGTCGAGCCCACAGCAAGTGAGTATTGACCTGGCTGTAGTGCTGTGTGTCTTCGTGTGTGTGGTGTGTGTACATATTTATGTGTGTGGCTTGTACGTGTTTTTTTACTGTCTACACGGCAGAGAGAGAGAAAAAAATCCGCTCACGACGCCTTTTCCCACTGAGAAGTGAGACAGGCGGCGCCTTTTTACGCACACTTCGTCAACATTCAACAAGTACTGTCTGGTCTGGTCTCTGGTGTTTTTATATCAAGGCTCCCAATGTGCTTATTTTTGTCCAGACATTTCTCGGATTCAGGACCCACCCGTCTTCAGGTGAAACGGTCAGGGTGCTTTCAGGCGTCGTGTCAGCTTTTATTCTAGTAAGAAGTCCAAGCTCGCTGACCAGGCCTTTACCCATACTAACCCCACACATGGTAGGAAACCCATGAGGAATTTAACATGTGATGGTGAATGTATTTTATTTATGATTTTGTCTGATCAGAGAGGACAGTCACTATGGCTAACTAGTGCCATGTTTCTTGCTGAGGGATGAGTAAGCCGGCTGAAGGAGAGGGGGGTAGTGGGGTTGGGGGGGCGTTTGTTGGTGGTGGGGAGGATGAGGAATGAGGGTGCTAAAAATATTTAACGTAAAAGTGGCTGGGGATCGGTGGGGGACCAGTGAAGAGCCATTTATGGAGAAAAAATAAAAATAGAAAAAAACTGGTGAAAGAAAACAAGGATGCTGCAGTGAAACGCAGAAAAGATAGAAGTGTTGGAGTGTTAGGTGAGGTGTCAGGGCCTTATATAAAAAGGTCAGAGAGAAAAAAAAGGTGTGAATAATTTAAAAGCCGAACTCTCTGTTCAGAGATGCCGTGTGAGTGCTCCAAACTCAGCATCTCGCCCTCTTTTCATCTATAAATCATCGTCTTCGGAATATCCAAAGCTTTTCTGTGCACAGTTGTGCCTTTACTCTATCATGGCTCTCATGAGTGTTGTGTAGTAGTGAAGATTTGGATTTGGCCAAGAAAAGCTACCCAGTCTTCATTACCCTAATCACGTATCGCCCCTTTCACACTGATGTAGGTCTGGCTCACCCACATCCGAGCTCTTTCTGTAGCCATTGTTTATATACTGTCCTCCAAAACCATGAAGAACCCTTGTCTTAGTATAGCCAGTGCAACACAGCTGGAGGCACAGACTCACAATTATAGATTACATTCTTAATTACAATTACTGTGGTGTTCTGGAGGAGCAATCAGTGTTCTTACCATGACTCACTTTATGAAGAAACACATCAGAGATAGTATTTCTTTATCATGGACTATGAGTTTTAATGGAGGTTTCTGGTCTAGAACCACACCTTGACAGAGCTGCAAAATATGACTGTAGACAGAACAAAATTATGCTCTCAGATCGTGTAATAGTATAGCTGGATGTTTGGTTAGTAAAAATTGAGAAAGATTGCATTAGTATGAAATTCATAAATACTGAATGGTGCTACCCTTTACCATTTTGCCCCACCCCATTTTGTTTAATCACATTTTTTCCAGATCCCCTATCTGCTCCTGGAGTTTGTGCTCTTTGCATAGTTAAAACCTATCTCAGAATAACCTCTTTTTTCCTGGAGAACATACCCAGTGTCCAACCTTTGCCTAGAGTGTGTTCAGCTGAGGCAGGTCTTCCTCTGCTAATGATTTAGAGTGGATATATTTCCTAGGGCCAGCAGAGAGTTCCAAGAATTCATATTACTGGATTTTTAATCTAATGACTGCTGCTACCCATGAAAGAGCCCCTGCTGTGCTTCAGGTTGCAAGAAGCAAAACCATCAGAGAAGGGCACGTAATCTTTCTTTTAAGGGAATTCCTGGAATTTACAGCATTCCATATGATCAATAAAATTAATAGAAAAGTAAGTTGTAATACATATGGTACCAAGTATGCACATATGTAGCAACCTACAATGATAGTCCTGCTTTTGAAGTGGTAATAATGGTGGTGACTAGTTACATATGAAGGTCAGTAATGGCAGTTGTGTGGACAGTGGTTTTGTAACACAGGACCGCTGCAGAATTATATGCGATATTTAAATAATATTTTCTGACTTGCCCTGTTGCCTTTGTATAGTAGTAGTATTTTTATGTACTGAATTTATGATAATCATAAAAAGAGACTTACTGCTGAGTTTCAGTTATGGATGCACAATGATATCAGGACCACGTCGGCATCAGCAGATATTTGTTTAAAAATAAATTAGCATTGGACTGATGCTTAGGTTTGGCTGATATTTGATGACAGATTTATTTTTCTCCCATATATCGGAGTGTTTTGGTGCCATTGGAATACTGTGTTAAAACATGCATTTTATTCATTTTATTGCTTTTGTAACCCTAAAGAAACAAGTGGTATATTTCTTCAAAAGCTAATCCAGCCTGATGAGTCAGTCTAAATCATAATCCATGTTTATATACAGTATTTCAGCACTGGTATCAACATTGGCAGCTGTATACAGGAAAAATAATGGATATCTGCAGTGGGAATCACCAAGTTTCAGGTGAGGTGTTTACATGTGGAGTGATTAACTTACAAATTGTTGCATTTGTTTGTAATTGTAGTCATTTTCAGGCAAACTACAATTGCACTACATTATCAAAAGTATGTGGACACCCCCTCTGCTTAGCTGGAGCTGCCACTGCTTGTAGCTGCTATCAATTAGCATGATGAACAAACGTTTCCTTTCGGACTGATAAAAAACGAGATACAGACATGGCAGTTAGGTTCAGATCGTCATGGCCATCTTAATATACCATATATTAGACTGTGCGTCTTTGGAGGTCAGGGCTGCCCGACTCCAGACCTGGGGGACCGGTGTCCTGCCCAGTTTGGTGCTTTACCTGCACAAACACACCTTATTCAACTCACCTGTTGATTGCCAGGTCTAATGAGTGTGTTCAAAACGGGGAACTAACAAATTGCGTTGGACACCAACTCTCCAGGACTGGAGGTGGAGCTTCTGAGGTCCTGTCATCATATGACAATGGGAGCAGTCTGAGAAGACAAAGGCCAACACAAAGACTGCACTGATATAATTGAAGCCCTCTTCCAGCTATGCGTCATTGCTGGGCATGTCAGCGAGGTTCTGAAGAGAACATCTGTTGCGCATGATGGCTGCAGAGAAGTAACTTGATATGTTAAACACAAACAATCTTTCTAGTGCCAGGAAGCAGTGCATCCTGCCAGCAGAGCTGCCCATAGCTGTCCTCAGGGACATTGTTTTCGTCTTGGTATAGTAAAAGTTTTTTTTTTTTTCGCATGCTGATGGTGTCAAAGGAATCGTAGCTCTTACTTGAGAATGTTGTACACCACTTTATTCAAGATGACCAGACTCCCTTGGGTTCAGTAGTTGTACTCTTCTGCCTTGCATCATCCTGCTTTTCAGACCTAATAACACATAATGCATAATACATTCAGCACATTGCCAAGTTTCTGATCGACAGACAGACCTCACACCTCTCTCCCACTTCCTGCCTGTCGGCACTGCAGATAACATGGGCTGTGCTACAATGTCTGTTGCTGTTAACTGTGATCAATTTGTTATTACATTTTATAATTCCGAACCTTCTCCAGAAGATCCAGCTTCGTTAGGACCTGGCTGACAGGCCGTTTGAATGGGTCAGGACTTTGAACTAAATTTCAGACTGTAAGGCTGCGGGTAAACTGCCAGTTCTTGGCATCGTAGGTGTAAGTCAGCTGTTGTGGTAGCATGTGTACAGCATGGTATTTCATCAGAAACACACAAGCTGGTGGCTCCACATTACTCAACCTGTTCCTTTGGATTCATTTTTATATGCCAGCCCCAGACACCAAAAATAAACACGTGTTGATTATTAATAACTAGTAATAAACAATCTGTGTACTGGAAGCTGAAACAGGGCTAGTTGGTTGTCATGGACTGTAGGCACCTGAGGTAATTGAATTTGCTATGTGACACACAGCTGAGCAAATAAACCAGTAAATAGTCATGAGTGATCCAGCACAGTCCGTTTTCTTCTTAAAATCCTAATTGAGTAGCATATCTGATTGTCTACTTTTACAGCTTATGTTACTTCTGAGTTTTTAAATATTATCACTCACAGTGCATGCGGACTGTGCATATTATTTATGAACTGTGAGTTCAGCTCTCTCTCGTCCACATCACTTAGTGTTTGCGCCCACATCAACAGGGTATAGTGACGTTTACAAATGCTGTTTGGCACTGCATGAGAGAAAGCATGAAAGATTTATGTAAGGTCAGAAACTTTTTAATTACTGAAAACCTCACTTTAGGAAAGACTTTATGTAGTTTATATTTATGTGAGCCTTTTACTTCCAGGATGAGTTGGGATATCTTCATATTTTAATAACTGAGTGCACTTCTAGTTAATGAGGGTTAGTATGATGCATTTGTACTATATTTAAACTGAACAGGACTGTTAGGTTGTCAGTCAGAAGGCAGCGATGATAATACACTGGAGTTCACACCCATAGAAAGGGAGGCATTTGCTATTTTTGGCTACATTTTGAAAAGTTAGTGAAATGCATGTGAAAATGCATGAAAAGCTAATTCAAAATTTGACTGGGTCCTGGGATGATCTAGTCATATACTGTGTCATTGTTAAATATTAGTCTGTCTGAGGATGATGGGTATTTAGAAGTGCTACAGCATTTACACGGCCCTGCCCTGCTCTCTCTCTCTCTCTCACTCTCTGTAGGCATTACTGTGCTGTAATTACTGTTCAACTAATGAAGATTAGGAGTGAGCAGTAGCTGGAGAGGCAGAGGTGAAGAAAGGGTTACAGGAGCTGTAAGATTATACTCTTTCCTCTTTTAGCCTTTTTTCGCTCTTCCTCTATTCGTCCTTCCTGTGATACCTCGCTTCGCAGGATTTATATTGGCTTAGATTTCTCTCTCTCTCTCTCACTCTCTCTCTCTCTCTCTCTCTCTCTCTCTCTCTCTCCCTCCCCCTCTCCCCCTCTCTCTCTCTCTCTCTCTCTCTTTT
>JBBPCY010064864.1:0-12332 GCA_037974405.1 Brachyalestes nurse
TACACTATCACGTGATTAGTTATGGGAATTTCGGCTCTTTTTAATGAGTCGGATCATTTGGATCAGATCACTAAGAAAATCCGGCTCATTTGGCCCCCAATCGCATAGACAGACAGGAGACATCGCATTCACTGTTTCCTGCTCACACGATACGGCAGCGCGTGGCCATACTGCGAGTAAACACATTCAGACTCCGTGACAAAAAATACATTTTATTGTATACAAATGGGCTTAAGAAATAATTCCTAAGAACATTTCACTCATTCCTCTCTCTCACACACACACAATGTGATTACTGTGTTATCACTAAAGTGGTTTAGCATTAAATATATACAGGACTGGATCTAAACTCCTTGGAACAGAACTGTCTTACACAGCTTTTTCCGTGTGGTGCCAGTTTAGTGTGGTAGTGTGGTGACTATGGTCAGTCTAGCAATATTCTATGACTGTGGTCAGTCTAGCAATATTCTATGTCTGTGGTCAGTCTAGCAATATTCTATGACTGTGGTCAGTCTAGTAATATTCTATGACTGTGGTCAGTCTAGTAATATTCTATAGCTGTGTCCGAAAAGTGCACTCGTTCACTATATAGGGCACTATGTAGTGAATCAGCCATTTTGTAGTGCTGTCCGAAATTCCATCCGTCAATTTCACCCACTAGTTAGTGCACTACAAAATTGCCGCGCGACACGAGACACTGTCCACTACATGAAAACACATATGCCATCATGCACTGCGGGTTTCTTTTACCATGCCCTACTTTTCGGACACACTGTACACTACTTTTATCCCACGAAAGTCAAGAGAAGCGACACGGGGGAAAGGAGGAGGGGTAGATTCAGTCACACTTGCAGTTTATTTCTCTCTCTCTTTCTCCGCGGAAGACAGTAGTACCTATAGCTGGACTGGAACAAAAAATCGGGCCGGACATAGAGAGACGAGACGTGTGTTTATGCGACAGAGATAAACTGCCAAGATCTGCCGCACTATTTAAGCAACAGTTAGTAAACACGTAACATCCCGAGTGTCCGAAATTTACTAAACGTACATTTACTAAACATTCACTACTATGTAGTGAATGAGTGAACCAGTGAACAAGTGCTTGAGTCTGTGGTCAGTCTAGTAATATTCTGTGTCTGTGGTTAGTCTAATAATATTCTATATCTGTGGTCAGTCTAGTAATATTCTATGTCTGTGCCCAAACAGCTCTTAATTTTCCCAAATTTAATCAAAGAACCGACTCATCCGACACATTTCTATCGAGAGCAGTGTTGACAGATTGAGTTTCGTTGAGATTTGCAGGGCTTAGCAACCTGTTGCAGAGCGCGTTCTAAAATATATAGAAAAATAAACGTTAACTACACAAGAAACACTGTTTTACTTCGGCAACAATTTAGTCCATGTTGTGATTTAACGCTCTTTACATGGGGTAAGACTGGAGACAAAATGTGCCATGACAATTATTTTTTTTTATTTATATCCCGTTTGACAGAGATTATGGCTTCTAAAAAAATAATTTGGCTCCCAAATATTTTGTGTTTAGGAGCCAATGGTTCCTAAGGTTTTTATTTTGCCTGGAGCCCTGCTGCACATATTTATCTTTGACTTGTGTCCAAAATTGAATGGTATGTAGAAATTGACTTTACCGATCAACTATTTTAAGGCCCAGTCAGGAAGTTTAAGGGCTCCCCAGCACCACAGCTGTGGCAGCGTCATCCAGGGGTCTTAAGTTTGATCAAAGTCAAAGAAAGCATAATTGGCCTCTTCTTCTCTGGGTGGGTAGGATGGCCCTCCCTCTCCCAGATCACTCCATTAATGCAATGCTGCATAGCATGGGCATCTGTAAGCTGATGCAAGAGAATTGGCGCTAGTGTGCTCCTTTCAAGCAGTGGAAGCATTGTATGATTTTGGAGCTGTATCTAACGGGTGGAACTGGACACATCTAAATTAAGAAGAAAATCTAAGGCCCTTAAGAGAGAAAACTGACATCAGTAACAAAGTACCAGTTTTTTTTAATGCCTGCTGTAATGCCTGATTCATTTTTATAGTGAGAGAGGCCATGCCCACCGCAGAGGAAGAGTCCCAGAGCCCTGCTTCAGCCAATCCATGTAAGTCTCTCTTCATATAACATTGTTAGAGAACTACACAGTCTCTAATAAGAGCCTAAATTAACCATTTCCCCATAACTTATATCGCCAGTGTAGTCAACCAACCGAGACACATTTGGTGTTCAAAACATCACGTAAATTTAATGCCTAAATCATCACACATTCTCCACAAGTTGTGTTAAGTTCTAAAGTAATCCCCAATAAACTTGCTTGTGTGGTTTCTGAAATATTATATTTAAAAATGAATATTTGGGGTTCCAGAGGGTTTTTGGCAATAGTTTTATATCACTGATATTCATAGAGGTTGCACAGTGTTAATTAATGAGGTATACGTTTTCGATACTTCTTAGTAACATTAGTCTGATAGCTGTGGCACAGAACTAAAAAAGTAAACCACACAGCTTTTGCTGATCAATTGCGTGAGCTGTAACAAATACCCTAACCCTAACATTTTTTCATTTCTTTTTTTCTCCTTCCCAGGGGGAACCCCAACAGAAGGTAAAGTTTACTTTCAAACATTTGACCTGGCTTAAATACAATTCCTCTTGTAGTGTATCCTTCAGCCTCACTGGTTTGACAGGATATTTTATATGGTCAGTGTTCTCTCTTTAATACCCAGCAGGTCATTACACATATACATCATACAGTCGTTGGGAATCCCTGTAGAATCAAACAGTACTGACTGCTAGTCAAGTCACTGATGTACATTCCCAAGACTGCTAAGGTATCCTCTGAGGTATCCTAAGCAAGATACCATCCCCACACACTGCTCCACAGGCGCTGTGTTCTTGGCTGCCTGCTGCTTCACTTTGTGAATGGGTTTAAATACAGAGGAAGAATTTTCGTGCTCACTAAAAACACCACCAGTGGAGGTGGTTTCCTGGTCTTTGTCCCATTAGTATATTAATATGCATTAAATACACCATCACTAAAAGCTATACTGAAGGACACACTGTTTTTCCCTACAGTAAACCCTGACCTCTTCCTGGATTCTCCTACTGCCGATTTCAGCACAAATCCTTTCCCCAGTCGTGAGTGGTTTTTAAACACGTACAGCTAGCAGATCTGATATTCTACATATTTCTTCAGAGATTACATTACTACAAAAGTGATTGAACAGATTATTGGCTATTCTGACATCTTTAAAGTTAACTTTTTATCCCTTCTCCTTCCCTATTTTTCTCAGTGAGAGAGATTAATATTGACAGTATTCAGGCTCCGGAGCCCAGGACCAGGGAGGAATTCCTGCAGTGTGAGTGAAGACCTGTGTTAATACTATTACTACTAATAATAATAATTATAATAATAATCATAATGTTCATTATCATTTGACGCATTACTTATAGCCAAATTCTCTTTCACACACACACACACACACACACAACACACACATCTCATCACACAAACAGCACTGCCAATGTCTATACAGTCAGCTCCTTAGTTATTAGCACCCTTGGTATAGATTCATGTCAAAATTAATATTCTTGATTATAATTAATTGTTTTAGTCTTTAAACTATATGTGAAAATTAGAGTACACGGTATAAATACAATATAGAATGAATGAAGAATATGGACCCTTTAAAAAATAATCTCCCATACTTTTCCATTTTCGTCTCTCAGATGCCTGCGAGTTGACCCTTGATCCAAACACAGCTCACCGCCGCCTGGCGCTGACGGAGGGTGAAACCAAAGCGACCCTGCAGGCCACAGGCCAGCCGTGCCCAGACGGCCCCCAGCGCTTCGACGGCTGGACGCAGGTCCTCTGCCTGCAACCCCTTTCCGCCACCCGCTGCTACTGGGAGGTGGAATGGCGTGGGCGGGGCTCATCGGTGGGCGTGGCCAGTGGCACTATGCCCAGAAAAGGGGCTGACGCGAAAGCAGGGCTTGGATACAACAGCCTGTCATGGAGCTTGGAGCTGTCAGACATGTGCTGTGCCGCCATGCATGCCAATCAGAAGCAGGAGATTCCCGTGATCTACTGCCCCCGTGTTGGGGTGTTTCTGGACCGGGACGCTGGGACGCTGGCCTTTTACAGCGTGGATGATGGCCTGATGCCCCTACACACCTTCCAAGGGTCCTTCCCCCCGCAACTGTTCGCTGCGTTTGGGGTGGGCAGTGGCGTGGGCGTGGGGCTGGACTTTGCTATGGGTCAGTTCAGTGCCACTTCAGACAGCATCAAAATCTGCCCTCTCTGAACCGTGGGACACTTGAACTTGTGGTGCATAGAGACTAGAAATGACAGCAATCTGCTTAAGCAAATATTTGGTAAAATAACAATTGATTTAACCCTTATATTGTGTCTAGGTATGTTTAGGTATGTAAAAAGTACCATTTGCTTTTTTTACTGGAACAAGGCATCATCATATCCTCACACCATATTCACACACACTCACACACACACACACACACCCTACTCCTCCCATGCCCCACCAGAACATGAACTTTCTCGCAGAATACTGACACACACACACACACTCCCTCCTCCTCCAATCCCTGACCTGAACACAAACTTTCTTACAGAATTCATGTACATTTACATTAAAAATTAACTTTGGCATCTATAAATAGGGTTTGGGTGAGATGGTATCAGATTTAGTAGCATCAGTCAAAATGAGCGAGAGATTCACTGTGTATGAGGCTACTGATCATATCTTTGATCACGAGAGAAATATTGAGGACAGAGAGATAAGCGAAACTGAGGAGGATGTGTCTGAGGAAGAGGACGATGTTCAATATGAACCTGAAGAAGAAGATACATCTGATGAAGAGGAGGACCCAGAAGACACAGATGCTCAAAGAGAGTTCTTCAAATCCAGAAAAGGTGACCTTTCATGGTCAACAAGTGCTTATGACAACCAATGCAGAACATCCTCAGAATGACTCCGGACTACTAGATATGCTGTGTCGCATGGCCAAGACATCAGGACAACGTTTGCACTGTTTCATCCCACCATCTCTTTAGAAGATCCTGCTTGAGATGACAAAAATGGAAGAGAGAAGGGCGTTTGGCAATAGCTGGATGGAGATCACAGCTGGATGCTTACATGGGGCTGTTGTTCTTGCTGGGGTGTACAGACCCTGTAACGAGGCCACGTCCAGATTTTGGGATGGTGAGTCAGGCCGTTCTATTTTTTGTGCAACCATGTCACTTCAGACCTTTCATGTGCTGTCAAAAGTGATCCGCTTTGACAGTAGGGAGCAGGGACAAAAAATCTTACCGGGCATTTTGAGACCTGCCCACCCGGGAGGGGGGGGGGCGTGTAGGGCTGCTGACGGATTTTCCGCACCAGCCCAAATTTACTATCGGCCTACCAGGCAAATGCAAAGGATGCCCACTGGTTAGGGAGACAAGAGTTGCTCAGCATGTGAATGACAAACTTGCTCCTATTAGGGATGTTTGGGATAAATGGGTAGAGCAAGTGCCATTCCTGCATAATTCAAGTCTGGAAAATATGGCATCAAAATCTGGGAAGCATGTGATGCGAGAAACAGCTATACGTAAGTAAGTAAGTAAGGCTTTATTGTCATCTCAGCCATATACACAGTACACAATGAGACGAAATATCATCCTCCTGGACCATAGGTGCAACATAGAACACAATTTGCATGGAACATGCTAATATACACAGGAAAATCTGCCAGTGGAGTGCCAGAAAAGAATCAGGGCAATCGGGTGGTCCCAGTTATGACACAGGGTCTTCAGGGGCACAACATAACGCAATAATTTCTTCACATCATATGTTCTTGGGCAAGAACTGCTGAAGAAGAGGCTGACTATAGTGGGAACAATCAGGAAAAACAAACCTGAGCTTCCCCTTGCACATTTTGGAACAAAGGACAGGGCTCCTCTCTCCTCAAGTTTGCATTCTTACAGACAACAATCGTGTCGTACTGACCCAAAAAAAGTTAAATGTCACTGTGATGTCCACTCTCCACAAGGATGCTGCTGTGAGCAGTTGGGATGATCCCAGATTATAACAAAAACAAAGGAGTTGACAAGGACAAGGTCACTGGCACCTGCAAACTGGACAAGGTCACTGGCACCTGCAAGCGAAAGACGAAAAGGTGGCCAATGGCTGTCTTTTATAATATACTGGATGTTTCTGGGTACAATGCTTTTGTGGTGTGGACAGAAATAGGTCCTGGATGAATCATTGGAAAACCTTTCAAGGGGAGGCTTTTTCTGGAGGTCTCTGGTAAATCCACACATTGAAAGACGACAGCCACTGCCCCGGACACAAGTCTCTGTCAATTTGGTGAGAGAGCTTCAGGCTACACCCACACAAGCATCATGCACAAGGAACCAGACAGGGACGCTGGGGGAGCAAGAGAAAGAGGTGCCAGTCCTGCCCCTCCAACAAGGACAGAAAAACTAGCACCACTTGCCACACATGCAAAAAACACATCTGCAAGGAGCACAACTAAAACTATCACATACTGTGATTCATGCATCGTGTAAACAATATCACACACACATTCTATATTGTTTTTCAATGTTCAATTTATGGTTCACTCACACACCCGCACACCGTATTGTTTTTTTAATGTTCAATTTATGGTTCACACACACGCACACACCGTATTGTTTTTCAATGTTCAGTTCATGGTTTAATTTTCAATTTGCACTTCTTATTCTGAGTAAAATAAATATGGTTTTATGAAAAAGAAGACTTTTTGTCTTTTTCCTAACATAAATCTATATGGGTCAGTTTTGACCCATCACACCACAGATGTCACTTTAGTTAATGTTAAATTAAAAAGAAAAAACAAACATTTTCAGTCTACTAATCTATATTAGTCAAATATTAGTCTGTTAGACTCAAATAATATATCGGTCGTCTTAATTATAGGAACTATGAATTTAAACCTTTTTTAATTGAAAATGAGTGGTATATAGTAAGATGAAAGGTTTATGGGGCAAAAAAAATGTAAACAGTGTTTACATTGATATGAAAACATACTGAGTTAGCTATGAGGTGAAAAAAAATTTTGGAGGTGAAAAACAATACACTAAAGATGTGGGCAGCTTTCTAACACATTATAAGGGTTAAAAAGGTAGTAATTAAGTAGCCGTTTGGACTGGAGATCATGCTTCTTAGAGGGAAAATTACCTGCCCCTTTTGAACTCTGGACAGACACTAGGATCAGTTTCTCAGACGAGTATTAATCCTGGTCTTGGACTACACAGTCTTTTAAATTGAGTTTTCCACTGATGAGTTCTAGCGTATTCATTTTTGTCCTCTATGGTGGACATTTGTTTTTTGAGACTATTCTTTTACTAATTAGAGCTGCCCTTTTAATTCCTACCGTCCGCTCCAGAGGACACCCTGAGCTTGCCAGTGATACCACATGTGTAGGTGTGGCATGATGTATTTCCTCTTTCTTTGTGAACAAACTGGCTTCCATAGGACAAAGCATATTTTATGGAAAGGTAAAAAGAAAGGCAAATATTGGGTATAATATTCACATATTTTCTTGTTTATTAACATATCAGGTATTATATGGTGCGCTTTTAGTGTAGTTTAACTATTTGTGACATGAAATAATAGCCAGTTTAAAAATGTCCTCTGTACTGGATACTTGGATGGTTTTAATGATTTTCCATTTTGTTGCAATATACAGATCTAGGGCTTAATAAAAGTGCATCAGAAGACAGTCAGAAAATCTAAATTATGTTGCTAATATTCTTTGTAGCTCAGCATAACAAAATAAATAAAGAAAATTCTGTGATTTAGTGAGATATTTAATACCATTTTTGTTTTCATCATAATAGACTCTCCCTGTGCTACCTATGCCTCCTGATTGCCATGATGACCTTGCAACTCCAATTCAATATTTTTCCCAGTACATTGACAAACATTTATTTGAAGACTTGGCAGGATTTACAAACTGACGTGAGCTTCAGATTAAAGATACATGTCTGATACTACATTACAAGAAATGCAGACCTTCTTTGGTCTCTCTATTTATATAGCCTGTCATGGCTACCCACAAAGTTGTCAGTGATTTGGTTGTTGTCAGTGAGAGGAAATAAAGAAGAGTGATTTTCTTTGGAAAGATGTTCCTCTGTCTTACCAAAAAAGAAGACTTCTTTCCTGCAATCCCGCTAACGTTAGAAACATCAAACTGCAAAGACATATAAAATAAGTTTTATGCTTACAGGAAGTTTGCTGTTCTCTGAGAATTGACTAGCAAAGTATTACAAAACTGTAGAAGACAAATATGTTCAGCTCTTGCATATCCTTTATCATCACATACATTGAAACCTAACAAATGACTAAAAAAGTTGACATAGTTAAGTTCACAAACTGAAACAAATTATTTTGATGTAGTGGTATGGCTGGATTTATTATTATGTTGTGTTGTCTGTTCTACTGTTCTTTTCACATTAAAATCGCCCCACTGTCCACTACAGTGGACGTGCTGTAAAGCAAAAATAAAAACAAATTTTAAAAAATATAAATTGTAAGATGTTTATTTTACCCTACACAGGTGGGAAATCTTTGTTAGCTTTAGCTGTGGGAGTTTTATTCAGACTTTTTGACATAAAAACTTTGTTTTTCAAACTATCTTAAGTATCAGACTATCTTAAGTAGTACTATGCTGCAAAGAATTGTGGGTATTTTAAGACTCTTTTCGAAACAAAAACAATGGCAGACCGAGCGGACACATCTAACCATGCAGCATCTTTCACCCATTCGGAATATCTGTGTATTTTGGAGGAATTCAACACTTATAAAGACATTTTATTAGGGAAATTTAGTGAAGAATGCAGCAGCAAAAAAAAAAAAACGGCATCTGGAAAAAGATTACCACATCCGTTAACAGTGCAAATCGCAAAATTGGTCTTGTTGCGGTACAAAAAAGATTGAAAGTATTGTGGTTAGTAGTTATTGCTTTTTATTTGTTTGTTAAAAATGTGAATTGTTCTGTTTTTTCACTTGTATTATTTGTGTTGAGATTGAGGTAAGATGGAGTAGCGGAGCGGCGTGCGTGCGTCCGTGTGTTTGGCTGGAGTCTGAGAGAGCGGGAGACAGAGAAGTTACTGAAAACTCTCCCGTCTTACAGCTCTCTCCATAAATTCATTAGCAAACCACAAATTATGAGCCATCTCTCCCCCTGTTGATTTGCTCTTTTTCTGCTGTTACCATGGTGACACAGCACTTTCGAACTACGTTAGCCTGGGGGTGAGGTGGCTAACTTTTTAAGTCTAAAATAAGTTGGTCTTAACTTTTGTGAAACTGTCTTGCTTGCATTAGACTGGTCTATAAACAAACTTAAGACTGATCTTACCCCATAGACCAGTTTAGTGAAACCGGCCCCAGGAGTTTTTGCAGTGTGAGCATTTAATCTTATTTGTTAGAATTATCCACGACTAGTTTCAGTCTAGTTTCAGTCAATGAAAATTTTATTTTAGCCTCTTTTTTAGTAATGGAATTCTATTTAACCCAGTCAATATAGTATAAGTATAGAAGATAGAGCCAATCGCAGCCGAAAGAGGCGGGATTTGTCAGAAAATGGGTGTGTTAAAAAAAGCGCAGAGCTGGCAGTAACGAAAGAGAATCGGGTCACACACAGCGAGGGGAACATTTTTGTAGTTTTGGCTTGGTGATGTATTTACTCCAATGACTTAATGGTCAGAGTTCTTATTTAGAACCGGACGTCGTTAAAACAGCTAGGTTAAAGCGGCACTGACACAGTGCTGGACTGGCCATCGGGCATACCGGGCCGATGGTAAATTTGGGCCGACGTGGAGGGTGTAAACCCCTCCCCCCCACTCCGCCGGGAACGACAGCACGAAATTCTGTGGCCCCCGAACGCCCAGTGACTTTCATATCCAGCCCACTTGCTATTATAGTTGAACAGCCCTGTTCTAGACTCAAGAATACTGTACATCCATTCCAGACAATGAAGACACTTTGACTTGAATTTACAACATTTATTTTGCCAACCAAACATGTTAGAACGTAGAAGTGCACACACATACATTTAAATAAAATTTGTAATTTGTAAAACTGGTAAAAGTCTTAAGTGTGTTGACCTGAACTTACCTGAATTATTTTTTTCCTGAACAAATATAGTATACACAACCAAATCAGAACAATTTAGCTTTTTTGCATGTATATGGGAAAGTGGGAAAATGCTGTGTGTGTGTGACTGTGTGTGTGTCATTTCTCTCTCCCTGGCACTATATTGGCAATGCATACCAATACTTTTGGCCACTAAATACTAAATTCTAGTATCGATTAGTATCTGAGAATGTGTTTTTTTGACAACCCTAATATATGTGCACGTGCGTACGTGTGCGTGTGTATGTGTGTACCTTAGTTTCCGGTGAAGGCTCCCGTTTCGCCAAGTGCTGTCCCATGCTACCAATAGCAACTGTGGAAGCACACACATACACAAACACATGAGACACAAGCACCAAAATAATGAAGAATGATGCACACACACACAGTTCTGCACTGTTGGGGAGACAGGTCTGTAGTGCTGACAGAGGAAGAGGAAAAATACTTAGTGTGTTGGGAATATTTTGACCAATCACAGTTGCAGATGAGCTTCTGTGGTTCACATAATGCAACAAAAGGAACAGGAAATGTAGTCAAATTAATGCTGGATATTCTTCAGCATTACATTATGACATTGTTTTAATATATTATGAGGTATATTGTGACTACACTATGTAGTCATAATATACCTCATAATATATTAAAACATATTGCGACTACACTATGTAGTTATGTAAAAACAATTTTATTTATATAATTCAGCCCATACTCCCTAGCCATCTTCTGATCTAAATTGTTCACTGTGCCCTGTTCCAATAGCAAGCAAGTATTCAAATTAAAGTTACTTGGAGTTACACGGGAACTACTAAACAACTTTTTCAACTTTTTCGTCCTCTTACGAAGAGTGAACATAACAGATAAGTATTGTTCATAGTATTTTATAATATATTCACTTGAAACACCTGTTATATAGTTAAGTGAGGCCATTAGCATTGCCAGCCCGTTATTAGCATCGCTAGCCCGTTACACCATTCTACACCGGTTATCTCCGTTTTTAAACACCATGTCGGTTGTGTCTCTGCCTCTGAGTGCAGGTGAGGATACATTTGAACTGCACAAGGTGGATTTGGAGCTGGGGGCCATGGAGAAGCAGATCCGTGACCAAGGCCCAGGTTTAGCTCATTTGAAGTGCTCATCATTAAATGTTGCACACAGAGAGATACATAAGCCCTTGTTATATTTTACTATGGCTACCGTGTACAGACCCCGAGGCCTTATGCCAATTTTCTTAAAGAGTTTGGTCATCTCCTATCAGACCTATTGGTTAACTCTGAAAAAGTGTTGATAGTAGGAGACTTTAACATTCATGTAGATGATCGTAACGACGCTATAGCACTCGCATTTATGGATTTACTCAATTCTTTTGGGGTTAAACAAAACATAAATGGAGCAACTCACCGCTTTAACCATACGCTAGATCTTATTAGTAAGTACTAGATCTTTTTAGTCTAGTAAGACCACAGGAGGTTTCTGGTTCCGGGATGAGAACGCTGTGCGCGTCTGTGCTGCCACTTCATACCTGGACTGTTTGTTTGTTTGTTTGTTCCGGTTGCATGTTTCTCTGCCATTCTGCTTGGCTGGTTGGATTATTCAATTACATACTGCTGATGCTTGAAATAAACTGGACTATAACCATCAAGTTTTTGCTGTCTGAGAGTTTGCCACCGGGCCGCTGTCAGTCCTCTGCCCTGTTAGCGTCCCTACCATGCTCGGCTCTTGTGATTGGGTGAGTTATCGCTCTCTCAGTCGTTTGCGCTGTTTGTTTACTGCTTGCTATTTGTGGGTGCTGTCTCCTATTTAGTTTTTGGTGAAGTGGCGTTTCAGGGTCGGGCTAGCGTTGTTTTTGCTCGTGTCAGGCAGTTTCTGCCTGTGTGTGGCTCTTACTTGCTCTGTACTATAATGTCTTGGGCAAAGATTTTTCTTTTTTTCCTTTTTTTCTTTTCTCTTTTTTGCCTCATCTTGCATCTCACCTCTGTAATGGATACTGGATATTCACAATCGCAGCTAAGGGCCTTGAACTGCCATCCGTGTCTTGACTCTATGACGTATGAGCACTGCCGGAGTTTAGGGATTCTCCCAGTAGCGGTAGAAACATTTACTGTCCTGTGATGTTACGTTTTGCTGCCAGTGGCAGGACCGGATGTGACGTTTAC
>JBBPCY010064873.1:0-12331 GCA_037974405.1 Brachyalestes nurse
ATCAGACTCACTGAGGGCTGTGAGGGGAACCTGGAAGTGTTCTACAATGGAACCTGGGGTAATGTGTGTGTAAATGGTATGAATGAAGAAACAGTAAGTTTGATCTGCCAGGATTTGAACTGTGGAAAATCTGGGCGTGAGTCCTGGACCAAAGCAAGAGTGGAATCAGCTCCTAACTGGCTGGATGATGTGAAATGCAGGAAACATGACTCCACTCTGTGGCACTGTCCATCTTCTCCCTGGAGGCAGAATCAGTGTAATAATCAAAATGAGGTGGCTCAGATTACCTGCTCAGGTACTCAGTTCCTTTTTGTAGATATCATGCTTTTATGTATTAATATTAGCAAAACTGATTGACTTTGTCATATAATGCCGGTCAAATAACTTTGACTTTCTCGTAGAATGACCTAGGGTTCATATATTTTTGTTTTCATTGCAGACAAAAGCCAGTTGCAGACTCATCAGACATGCTGTTCTTCTCTCTGCCAGAAACAGTGCTCAAGTAAGAACATTAATTTAACTACCAAAGATAATTATTCATTTGCTGATGGTTCATTTTTCACTTTCTTAAGTGACAGCTTATCCTCCTGTAACAAATCATTTTTTACTGGCTATTGATTATATTTACTCTAATTTTCTTGGTGGTTCTGATTAATTTAGTTTGAAATGAAAAGAAGCTCTACATCAGGACATCAGGACAGACATATATATTTTTAGTGCATCACATCACATATTGCATTGTTGAGAGTTCTGAGATTCTTTGTGTGTAATACAGAGCACCTGCCTCTCAGGCTGAGGGGAGGAGAAGGAAGCTGCTCTGGGAGACTGGAGGTGTATCATAATTCTAAATGGGGGTCAGTCTGTGATGATCTGTGGGACATCAGAGATGCTCAGGTGGTCTGCAGGCAGCTGGGCTGTGGGCCGGCGCTGAGTGCTAATGGAAGTGCTGCCTTTGGTGCTGGTGAAGGGACTGTCTGGCTGAACAGAGTGAAGTGTAGAGGCAATGAGATTCACCTGTGGGACTGTCCTCATTCCCTGAAGAAACACACTGACTGCTCCCACATGCAGAATGCTGGAGTCACCTGCACAGGTCAGAGATTAGGATCTAATACAATTTATTCTCCTATTATTAATGAAGTGATTCATGGGTATAACTCATAATTACAAACCTTAAAAGGAAGCAAATAATGCTTTGGCTGCTTTGTACCTGGCACATAAATGTCTTGCTAAATAAAAACACTGTAATATACAGGGAATTCATCAGATATGGCACCTATATGTTTTCCAATTATGATTGTGTTTTAAAGTATAAATTAAGCAGGCCATTGTTTATAACATCACTTAGTGTTGATTTGAGCATTTTAATAGATCAAGATAAGACACAAGTGGTAAATTTGCATTGTTACTGCAGAAGAAACAAAAAAAATAAGAAAACTATACCAACAATAAAGTATAAAATGTACACTATACAATCTAGAAATGTAAAAAATAGATGTGTGTGTTGGAAAATATTCTGCGTATGTATATGTATGTACACATTGACTATATGTATGTTTATGTGTACAGAGTCATTATATAAATATATGTACGAACACAGTGGATATATTTACATATATAAATAAGTGACCTTTTTCACATTACACAGATTTGTCCCAAATCCACTTTTGCACTTTTGATCTGTGACCAACTGGCAGTTGTTTTTCTGCACACATCTGTAGTGATTATGTTCAGTGAGCAGTTCAGAGTTGTTAGCTTTTGCCAGACACACTGACACTTTTTTAATCACTTGTCTTGTGTACTTTGTCATTCGCCTGTACTGTCACTTGGAAATACATTGAGAGTGACACTGTAGTCAAACATGCACATACAAAACAAATGAACAGAAGAGGGATTGAACATGAGAGAGGGATATTTTGTGTGCAAATAGATCTTGTGACATCCTGCTTATTAAATGCTATTGCTTATTCACTTATAAATTATTCAATTTGGACTCCATATTTAAGCAAAACATTGAATGTGTAATTACCACCTCTGTGGTTTCTGTTTGAGTGACTGTGTTGCTTTTTCTCTCCAGACATATATGTGTCCTCTACTACAACTACTACTACTGCTACTACTACTACTGCTACTACTACTGCTACTACTACTGCTACTACTACTACTACTACTACTATTCCAGTTAATTCCAAAACAACCACCACTTTCATCACAGGTCCTCTTTTTGTTTACTTATGTGTATTTTTGTGAAGGTTCTCAATACGTTGTCCAGTGTTCCATTATGTATTTTTATTTCCAGGTGGGCAGACTCTCTTAGTACTTGGAATTATGCTCTCCATTGCTTTAGTGCTTTTGGCTGTGCTGTTTTACCAGAACAGAATGATCTTGAGAGGTAGGGATATCTCCAGTCCACAGATACACAGTATATATATATATATATGAATGTTAAGGGTGTGATTAAAACAGTAATTCTGGACAGCAGCATCATGGGGTAGCAGCCAATCAGCAGCAAGGAGAAATAAATAATGTTGTGGGATAAATACAGCTGACTGTGGCGTCAGGGCCTTGTGTGCCATGTCCCCTCGTCCTCGTGCTGGTTGTTTATGTTTGTGCTGAGCAGTGGAGTTTCATTCCATTCAGCTGTCTGACTGCCTTGGTAACGCGGGTGGGCCAGGAGACCCAGACGTCACAGTCAGCTGTACTCAGAGGCGGAGGTTCCACAGCCTCTGCTAATCTGCTTGAAAGTGGGGGTTTAGGGTATATATGTTTGGTTTCTGTGAATGAACAAAATGAAGAAAGAATTTTGTCTCTAAGCTCTACAGTTCAGGAGTTCACACAAAACAAAAATGGATACAAAAGGAAGACAAATCATAACACTTTTAATCACTAATAATCAGGAATGCGCACCATGAGAGAGGAGGACAGTAAATAACATATGCTAAAGTCTTTAATGTAGTTTATACATACAATCAGTACCCATGGATTAAAGTTTTCCGTCGCTATGATGGATTTCCATCAACTGAGTGCACTAAAGCTTAATAATGAAATTGATGCAGATTGGTCAGATTGGTGTAAGAAAGGCAGGAGTGTAAAGAGTACTGGTGCATGCAAAGGACTGTAGGTGAGAGAGAGAGAGAGAGAGAGAGAGAGAAAGAGGGAAGGGGAAACATTCTGTTTGGGAGTTTGTAGTTATTTTCCAACATACCCTGTTCACTTTAGATCCTCTGATAGTGTTGTATCAGCTCTTTATTGTATGTGTTTGCATCACTACGATTGTAAGTTTATATGGTGCTATTTCTGTTTATTTTCCGAAAGACTCTATATTAGCCTGTACACTGCTAATAACGGTAGTAAGCTAAAGAGAGTAAAGGGTCTAACCGTTCGTGGCTGTGTTGTATATTCAGGCACTTTGCTTTTGTTTGAGGATTGTGTTCAGATGAACAAAACTTGCTTGAGTCCTGAACCTATGTTCTAGATTTACTTTAAGCATTAAGCCCACCTAGCATCTGTTTAACATTTGGTAAAAAATAAATAAATAAATAAATAAATACAATTCCGTGTCAGTACCATACCATTCTTAAACCATCTCAGTTTAAACAGGCTGCCCACTCTTATTGCTTCTATTGCTTCCAGTTGCCATCACAGGTAATGGAGATGCCACAATGTGCATCACATGCAGCATTTTAAAATACAAACCCCACCCACAAACTGCCAATCATTACTCAATCTTTAGTTACACCAAGAAGAAGAATCATCTAACATAAATCAAGCAATAATCACTCAGGCCACCACTTGTTACAACATGTCCTCACATTTTCACCAGCAACATGTTTCTCTTTGGCTCCACAGTGCTGTCTAAGAAGGAGCCGAAGGGAGACTATGAAAGCCTGAGGAAGGGGTCTAATATTTTCTATGAGAAGATTGCTCAAAGATTCAGCCCTAAGTGTTTGACTCAACAAGGTACATGATATCTTAATGGAAAACTTGAAGCAATGGTAGCGTAAAATGCTGTTTTTTATTATGGTTATCGTTTATTCCTCTAAACCACAAAGCAGCAGATGCATGTCTCTTACGAGTTGAAAGAAACAAGAGAAAGGCACACCAGTGTTAGAAGGAAAGGGAAAGAGAGAGTGAGAGTGTGTGTGTGTGTGTGTGTGTGTGTGTGTGTGTGTGTGTGTGTGTGTGTAAAATATGTCTCCTTTCACAGGAAGTGCCATATCCGAAGCACAGCATTCAGAATATGAGTACGTGGATGAGGAGCTTCTCTCAGGTAAGAGGATCTGTGTGTTTATGTCAAAGTATATTCTAGAAATAAATACAGGAATTGCAATTGTAAAAATTACATAAACATTTAAATAAATAATATTGACATGACCATATCATGAACATTTCATGGCAGATTTTATCCATAAAAGTGCTGTTCCACTATTACCTCCATCTGTAGTTGCCATTAAAGATTTATAATGTGTGATGTTGTGACTTTGAATTAGCACATGATAAGTCTTGTTTGCTCTTCATTACACATGTTTTATTTTATTGTAAATGCCCATCAGCCTGAGGAGAGGGTTTTATTTACATAACAAAGAAACCAAATAAACTTAACTAAAGTCTATCCTAGTCTGGCTAACTCATTTTGCTCCTAACAGAGAACCTTGTTTTTAAAGTGTTCTGGCTCGTTCTCTGATTCACATCAGGCCCTTGACCACTACGTCTCCCCCCAAAGGTTAAGTAGTAAAGGAGAGCTAAGAGGTGGTACTGATCTGGGCTGCGTTTCCCAAAAGCATCGTAAGCCAAAGAAGTTCGTAAAAATGATCTTACGACTGATCTTAATATTATGGTCTGTTTCCCAAAACCATCGTGACTTAAGTAGCATTTGAAAATCTTTGTAGATCTACGAGTGCTCTGGAGTAATCGTAAAGCCTTAAGGGCACCTGCTGGACAACCTGCAAATTGCAGCTACAATTTACTTGTCTTCAAAGTCATTCTTCATTTTATTTGTAGGTATATTTTTATTCATTTCTATTTTCTACTCATTACACAATTCAATATAGAAATAATAACGAATAGAGAAATAAAATAAAAATGACAATAAATGTTAGAATGAAAAAAGAAAGTACACTGTTGTATTTAATAGACATTTCCAGTTAATTTATGTTTTTAAACTTGCTCAAGAAGAAGTTACAGGACTTTTTATGTTATTCAAGTTAAATACACATTCACACAAGTAGAAGAATAAACGGAAATCAAAAATTAGATGGATTTCTACAATGTGCAACAATGACGAGCCATTCTACAGCGTGACATTTCAGCACTTGACCAACTTAAAGCAGGGCTACGTGCAACTGTGTTAAGTGCATTCTTGGGAAACGCATGTGAAACAATAACGAACGTTTGCAAAGAAAGCGCTCTTAAGCACTAAGATCACTCGTTATCGGGAAACGCAGCCCAGTGCTGTGTTGAGTGCCAGATCTAAGGTAATGTGAGGAAAATCCAGTGGAACGTCATCTTTTTGGAGCTCTGTGGTGCCTTTGTGTCAGGCAGCTGCAGACATTAAGTTACTTTACACTCTGCCAAAGGCTCACAATACCCTGGGCCCATTACTTTCCCAGCAAGCCTGGTGAGCAAAGACCAGTCTCGAGGATAGACAGCACAGATGTAAGGTCCTGTTTTAAAAGTGCTTCAGCTCCTCAGATATCCTCAATATAAGGGACAAACAAAAGGCCATGACAGTAGTTCCACATCTAAGCTGCTACACATCAGTAGATGTTTCTTTATAGCTTATATGTTACTTGTAGTCTACATTGTAAATGTGAGGATGCATTTTTTTCAGAATAATTTTCAGCGAACGGCAATAAGAAAAAGTTAAATTAAATTGCACATAATCACAGTCTGTATCAGATTCTCCACAAATTGCAGGCGAGTGGCTATTTTCTTGTACCAGCGTTTCATAGTGTCCGGTGGGAGTGATGAAGGCTCTCTTCCAGTCAAGGCCAGTAGCTGTGGAGGTAAGCAGATTGTGTGACAACTCATCCCAAGTAAGATAGTCGGGCCAGGAGCACTGACGATCAGCCATTAAACATCTGAGGAAGCGCTCCAGTTGTTGGTTGGTCCACTCCATCTGACCGTTAGTCTGGGGGTGATAT
Organism: Brachyalestes nurse; assembly: GCA_037974405.1. Taxonomy (NCBI): domain Eukaryota; kingdom Metazoa; phylum Chordata; class Actinopteri; order Characiformes; family Alestidae; genus Brachyalestes; species Brachyalestes nurse. The sequence goes on from JBBPCY010064873.1 coordinate 6,141, forward strand.
CCAGAAGATAGACGGCAGGTGGCTTTGATCAACTCACCGTCCCCTACCCCATAACACTGTTGAGTGGGAGTGAATTTTCTGGAGAAGAAACAACAGGGGTGCAGTTTCTGGTCTGGACCTCGTTGGGAGAGGATGACTCCTATCCCCACATCGGAGGCATCCACCTCCAAAACAAACGGCTTGGCAGAGTCCGGGTGACGAAGTATAGGTGCAGTGGTGAAGGCGTGACAGAGTCGATGGAATGCTTGGATGGCGTCAGGGGTGAGGCGAAATGGTCTGATGTTGGGTCTGGTAAGAGCAGTGAGAGGTGCTGCGACTGATCTGAAGTCCCGGATGAAATGTCAGTAGAAGTTTGCAAACCCCAGAAAACCCTGAAGCTGTTTAAGTGAGACGGGTAGAGGCCAATTCCGCACAGCTGTCACCCAACAGGGAGATGACAAACCCCAGGAATGAGCGAGATAGGCCAGCAACCCCTGCAGGACTGCTCGGACATGTTGGAGGTGCTCCTCTTCGGTCTTCGAGTAAATGAGGATGTCATTGAGGTATGCGAAGACCCAGTGACCCAACATGTCCCAGAGCACATTGTTAATGAACTGTTGGAAAGCTGCCAAACTGTTGCACAAGCTGAACGGCATTACCAGCGTTTCATGGTGTCCGGTGGGAGTGATGAAGGCTGTCTTCCAGTCATCACCCTTCTTGATGCAAACGAGATTGTAGGCGCTCCTGAGGTCCAATTTTGTGAAGATGGAAGCACCAGAGAGGGCGTCCAAGGCAGTGTTGGTAAGGGGGAGAGGATGATGGTTCTTCACCGTGATTTTATTAAGTCCCAGATAGTCGACGCAGGGGCGAAGGCCCCCGTCCTTTTTTTTTTTTATAAAGAAGAACCCTGCAGCCGTTGGGGATGAGGAGGGCCTCAAGGTGCCCTGTCAGAGGCCTTCGGTGACGTAGTTGTCCATGGCCGCTTGTTCTTCCTTGGACAGGGAGTAGAGGTGGCCGAAGGGGGGCACCGTCCGAGGTTGGAGGTCAATTCCCAAATCATAGGGCCGATGAGGGGGGAGCTGGAAGGCCCTAGTCTTGCTGAACACCTCCTTCAGGTCTTAATACGGCTCTGGGATGGTGCCAGCGTCGACGTTGGAGACTGTGGACTCCCCTGAGCACATCCCAGCCGACACCGGAAGACAAAGCTCCTGACAGGTCGGGCCCCACTGAAGAATTTTTTGTTGAGTCCAAGAAAGGCCTTCACAATAGTGCCGAGCCCACTCTGCGGGGTTCAGGGAAGCGTGCCCTAACTGCATGGGTTCCCTGGCTCCAGTTGAGTGGGCCAGTTGTGAAACAGCCAGGGTTGTAGGCGGCAGGGTACGTGGGGTGGCCTTGGGACGAGAGCTCATGCTCATGCTCATGTGAGCTGGTCCTTTAAGCGAGGGGCCAGCCCCTCGTGGAAGACCATCCAGAGGGTGGAGTCTTCCCACTCTGTCTGCACTGCTGCAGATGGTAAAGACGAGATGAGACCTCCACCTCACTGTCCGGATGCTGGAATGCAGCCTTAAGTTGCGTGTTGAAGGTGGAATAGCAATAACATGCTATGGTTTCAGACCTTAAGACTGCAGAAGCCCACTCTGCTGCCTGCCCAGTGAGGAGGGAGATGAGAAACACGATGCGGCTCCTGTCGGGGTAGCGATCTGGCTGAAACTCATCTTAAAAACACATCGCACTTCCCATCGATCCCATTCCATTTTTCAGGTAAAGACATTTTCAAGGTGGGACGAGTGAAGAGAGGAGTAGAGGGTTGAGAGGTGGGGGGGCTGGCTGTGTTGCAGGCTTGGGGTTGGGACTGAGTCTGGTGCAGGAGCGCGACCTGCTGGCGCAGACCGAGCACTTCCTGCTTCAGAGTCTCAATCTCCTCCCCTTGCCGGTTTACCATTGCCATGAGCGCAGTCCATTCCGCTGGGCTCACTACAGCAGGCTAATTCATTCTGTCACACAGGAAGAGGGGAACAAGAACTTACTGGCCTGGAGTTCTGCCTTGTAGCGTGATGGATGAACCTAAGCGTGGAAAGAAGCGAGAGGGTTGGTAGAATCACGCGTATTGATCTGCGAACGCTCTCGAAGAGAGTGAAGATTCCCACCGGAACCAGCGTTCACACTCGTGCACACAAAAGGCAAGTGAGTACTCACGTGAAACCAGGGTTGAAGCAGGAGGGCGAGGTTGTTGACTCAATGTATGAGCAACATCAATCCACCAACTTTCTGCTTATATGCCTTGTGATGTGCTTATTTCCGGTGCCCCGTGCACGTCATACACTTGGTGCACGTGACAGCCCCCTTGGTATGAGATCAGGAGGACCCAGCTAGTGGCTGTTTCTACATGTCTAGCTGGTGGGCCTATTTTGGAGAAAGTCAAGGGCTGTTTTTTAGTCCCAGTCCACCCCTGCTTACGCCTCATGATAGTTTTGAAACAAGCTAATTTAGTTCTTATGAAGTCTAAAATTTTAATTGCTGCTACTTTCAATCAAGTCTGTTTTAATCAGAATCACTTTTACGATCAAATCTGTTTAATACAATGTTTTTGAATGAATGGAAGAAAAACAGAAATAAATCTATGAATTTGCTATAATATAATTATAATAAATTATAAAATTCATTATAAAATTCTGTTTCTAATTTGATTTAGGTGAGGTGGGAACAGTGAACACACCAGAGTACTACGATGATGTCATCACTTCTGGGCAGATCTTGAAAAGTGTAGCAAGTGTGTTTCTGTTTTATAATTTTCTGTTTGCAAAATCAGTCATATATATTATAGGGCTGGGAATTTAACACGCTAGTTAGATTAATTATGGTAAAAACCGCTTATTGAAATGTCTGTATGTATGTGCGATTAAATGTGATTAATTAGATGAAGTAATTGCCACACCATGTAATTTAGATCAAAAATTTTTTAATCGCTTGACAGCACTAATATATTAAAATTGTTGCATGATGTAGCACACTGATGCCTATTATACATCTAGCTGCCAATCGATTTAAAACTGAAATGTAAAAATCAACAGAAGATCTGATAAACGATTACAACAGGCCATGATCTCTCAGGGTAGATGGGTTAGACTACATTTCCTCTCTTTCTCTCGCTCTCTCTCCACTGATACAAATCATTTCTAGCTAATTGTGAGTATCTGTTAGAACACATATCCAGACATGCCCTGCAACACTGCTATAGAGTCATTCCATTTCACAGGTATTGTACAATAGTGGAGATCTCATAGGCATTTCATTAACAGTTAGCTTTTTTTAGTTACTGCTGGTGAGAATTCAAATAATGTGACTTGTACACATTGTACTAAATCAATGTTGCAGTACTAAGTCTATGAACCATCACTTTTGACACTGATAATGAAATGTATTTCTATATTTTGAAAGGGGACAATGTCAATGTTAATGATGATGCAGTTGCTACTGAAGAAAGTCCATGCATTACTATAGGTTAGTTTTTAGTTTTTCCATTTTATTTTGAACAAGCACCACTAACAAAATCACATTTGTTGCCGACTGCCATTAAAATCTATCTTCGCCTGTTGCAGAATACACACCAGTACTGGACATCAGTCCTGGACAGGACTTAGGATGTGTAGCAGGTAAGATGAAAACCTAGACCTGCAAGTGAACTTGATCTTTGAATCACTATAACATGTTACACACAGTGGAGTATGTAATATAATTATGACTGTGACATTGTAGGCAGTGTGTGTTCATGATGGTTGTTAACTATTAATGTAACTCCAGACTTAGGTTTTTAGCACCAACTTGACCTAAATGTGCTTCTATATATGAGAATGTAATTAATGTACTTAATCTTGTTCTTTTATTTTCATTCAGACTTTGATGATGCAGAAGAGGCTACTCAAAAAGAGGGATAGCTCATCGGATTGAGAACCGAGAGCGTTTTCTCAGGAAATTACATTATTATATGAACTGGATATTCTTCTGAACCCTTTTGCTTTATTATGTTTTCAAAACTATTTTCAACTTATACATTTAGTGGAATATAATTTCCTTTGGTTTGCAGTTTTCTTGTAAACATTATATATTATGCGTGATTTGATGTGTTGTCAGGTTGAAACATGTGTAAGTGTAAAGTGACAATTCTGTCATACATGAACACACCACAGCCTTCTCCCTCTGTGTTTAACCCATTCACCAAGTTAAGCAGCGGGGTGCTAGGAACACAGCACACGGGGAGCAGTGTGTGGGGATGGTACCTTGCTCAATGGTACCTCAGAGGTGGCATTAGCAGTTTTGGGACTTGAACCAAATGACAGGGCGAATGTCCTAACCACTAGGCTACCAGCTTAAACATTTCAGCTTCTGGGTATTCAGTCATTTACTCATGTTTATTATTGTCCTACTTATCCGCTGTAGTTGGTTTGTAGTTTGTTGCTGGTCACTGGCCAGGAAATACTTTCTGTATTATGTAATTGATTATTAACAAAATGTTTTACATGACAGTATACAGTGCTTTTAATATGATCAGTAATGGAACAAACTGCCCTTTGAAACTAAATGTGAAACTTTTAACTTACTGCAGAATATAATTAATACAGAATGTGGGGAATTCATACAGAATAGAAGACTAACTATTGTGTTAATGTATCTCTCCAGAATATATAACCAACTAATGCTGCTAAAGTAACAGCCAATGAAATTTCATATTGTAAAGTGCAAACCTCTCAGATCGGGTGGATTTCTTCTGCTTAATATGTATCTATATTGCAAATTGCTGTAAAATGAAACGTTTGAACCAATATGTAATGCGTAAAGTAGTTCTAAAATGTTACTGGCATTGTTTTGACGGTGTTCTGCTTTTTCTTCTCTTATAATAAAATGTATGACTCATCAGTCTACAACTTTTTATCTGGAGCTGAATTGAAGAAGTATGAGAAAATGGTCAAAATCTAACATAAACTGAGGCCAATTATGTCTTGGAGCAACTGGAGATTCTAAATTTTCCTTTCCTCTGGGGCTACATGGTGTAATGAACTGGTTGTGACAAACAGATGTTTTTTTTTCTCTTCAGAAATGTGAAACAATCAACAACGTTTTGTTTGAAAAGGATCATGACTGAACCTCAAATTCTAGAATGACTAAGATTAGGTTCTTAGATAGTTCTAATTTCTTAATAATGTATATAGAGGCCTTGCCCTGTTGTATTATTTTTTTCTTTATCTTCTCCTCCATCTTCTTCATATAATAATTATATTATAGGAGCCATTGAAAATATACCACATCTCACATTTAAATCAGAATCAAAGTAAATAAAGTACTGAAACAAGGAACAATGCTGATTAAACAAAGTGTAATGTGTGTGTTAAAAAGGAAAAACTTCAATTTCTATGAACTAAAATAATATTTTATCTAAAATTCCATTGTAATGGCAATTTCTTTTTACTGTTCTCTGTACATTAATAATGAAAAAGCAGAATGTCCTTCAGTTCAGAACAGTAATATAAAGTCTTCAAATAAGTGTGTGTGGATCAGCAGGTGCAGCATTAAAGTTGTTTTAATAAATGAATACAGATTTACAAAAAGCATACATGATCTGTGTAAATAGTATTACTCTGTGGTCAAAAGGTCTCAAAAGGACTCGAAACTCAAACTGCAGGACTTAGGACTAGACTTCAGACTTGTCAGTCTTGACTTTGGACTTGATCCAACCTCTGCCACTTTTTTACCATTGTGTCCTTGAGCAAGACATTTAACCCCCAGTTATTCCAGGTAAGTTGCTGTAGATAAGGCTGTTTGCCAAATGACCCTTGTGTGTTTGAGAATTTTGTCTAAGAGTTCCCCTTTTCTGGCTGAACTGAACTTACTACCTGTAAACAACCAGTTTCCCAATGATTTACAGCAGTGGTTCCCAAACCTGGAGACCAACAGGTCCTGCAGATTTTAGCATTTCCCTGCTCCAGACAAATCTGATCCAACTAATCTGTTATTATCAAACTGATGGTGAGCTGAACTGGATGTGCAGAACAGATGTGCCTGTGACAACTGATCTAAGACAGTTTGGGAATTTTATGACAACAACTGATCACAGGAGGTGGTGAACCTTCGCGCGGAGGCCACGAATCTTTGCGCCGAGGTTACCAACCTTCGTGCGGAGAACGTGGCTCTTCGTGCAGACATCACCACACTGCAGG
>JBBPCY010064913.1:0-12330 GCA_037974405.1 Brachyalestes nurse
AAGGTAATTATTGCCATTTTGTTTAAGAGAGAACCAGAGATTTGTTTTCTTTGAATTATTCAAGTTCTGTAAACACTATCATTTCTCTTATTTTGATGTTTTGTCATTTCCTTTAAAATTATGCTTTGAAGAACAATATTGTTATTTGGAAATTATGAGAAATATTGTCAGCAGTTCTTAAAAAGACAAAGCTGTTCAGTTCAGTACTTGCACCTACAAAAGATAAAACCTGAGAAACTGAACACTTTTGCTGTGGTCTCTTATTTTTTCTGGGAGCTATATATATATGTATGTGTATAGATTTATCTCGTTGTAATAGAAATACTGGAAAATCTGTAGAAGTGAAGGCATTTTGCTAATCCTGTTTTTTATATCACCGCAAATTCAACTGAGGCTAAGGTGAGCATCAGGTTTAAGTGTGGGTGTAGTATACTGAGGTCAAGGTTTAGGTGCAGGTTAATAAGATACAGCATTACACAAAACAGTGGAATGTCCTTACAAAGTTAGTACAACCAGTGTGCGTGTATTTATTCTAAAGGTCAAAATATAACATGTGGGATTGTCAAGCTAAGCACAAGAATAACGCCCCACCCCCCAACCCAACCAACCAACACACACACATTTGTTTCAGAGACAGTGCTGGATTGTGATGCCACTAATTTGTGTGTGTATGTAACTAAGATTTCCACTAAAGTGATTTAGTTCTAAATTACCTTGTCACTGTGCTTTAGTTGTTTCTTTGGGTAAATTTGTACTTTACTTTTATTAAAGCTATATTATTATTATTAAAGCTGAACAATCAATTTCCAAGACAAAAATACATCCTTTTTACACCTTACATTTATATTCAGGACTAGAACGGCTTGTTTGCTGCTTTTTAATTTTTTTTTTCTGAAATTAAAGTTTCAGAAGGTATGCTCTTCTGCCCCAGGCCATACATGCAAATTCGCTGAAAAAATGACCTTTTTTTAATTGTATGATGTCACAAAATCCAAGACTTTTTCACAGAAGCCTACATTTTGTTTAGCTCTGCCGCTTTTATACTGAAGCTATAAGGAGTTTTCTTTTTTTTGAACAAGGTGCAATACAGGACAGCCAATAAGAACAGAGTACTGGGAGACATCATTCCACCACAGGGCAGACACACAGACAAACACACACACAGACAGAATCAGGCATAGAAACAATTAAGCATCCATCTTCAGTACGTCTAAAATACATGTCTTTGGACTGTGGGGACAAACCAGACATGAGGGCAGCAAGTAAGTTCCACACAAGAAGGACCCTGGACAACCTGCCCCAGCCAAGAATCAAACTCATGCCAACTGCACAACCGTGCCACCCCTACCATGATGTTCATGATAAATATAATTTTTTCCCACCCACTAATGTGTGGTGATCAACCAAAACTCATTTTAAATGATCATGTAAATGTCATGATATGATGTATCAACCAATCAGAAAAGGGAACTAGTCATTGATATTAACACAGTTGGTTAATTATGCAAATGTTAATGTTTTTCAACCAGAAAATGTGAAAATCAGTAGGAGTTTCTTCTTAGGAATCAAGATGGAAAACAAAAGGAACAACTTTCTGTAATTAAAAATGACCTTTTCTGACAGGCTACATTTGGGATAGCTTAGGAGTTGTGACTTTTCAAAGAGGCAGACTTATTTTGTGTTTGGGTGACTGCTGAGTTCTATTGTTTGTGAGCAACATTTGCCTCGCAACTACAGTCCAACACTTAAGAAGCAACGTTTGGGCACTAAACATTTTTTTTCTGATAAACTACACCCGCGATGACTAAAAAAGATGTGGCCATCCAAGCCTTAGCTTTAGTGTGAGTTTTAATAGCCAGGCTCGCTTTGTTATTTTCAGCTTGAGAGGTGAGAACTAGGCACACAGATAGACAATCTGAGAGAGAGAGAGAGAGAGAGAGAGAGGGAGTAGAGAGAGAAAGAGAGAGAAAAATGTGTACCCTTTATCTCAAATCTTTGCCAGATCCTTCATCAGTGATTTCTTGGTATTCTGTTGGAGCAACGATCTGCTCAACAAGACATATGGCCAAATGCCTTGTAGTACCAAGGGCTTATAGGTAGTCCTCAGAACACACACACTCACACATACACACACACAACCACAGTGCGCACACACACACACATACACGCACACACACACACACACACACAGAGAAATGTGGTATAGATAATGATCCAGAAGTCTCACTTCTGTATTTCCCCTCTACAAAGAGCACCTGCTGACAAGCTAGCATGCTTTTGCACTCTACATGCACACACACACACAAGCATGCACAAACTGGCTTTTTTTCTACAACCGACCTAAAACCAATCTCACCCTTGTACTGAAAACTGAAACATACATCCATCGCTACAAAGCAAATTATCAATCAGTCGTCATGAGCTCAAACGTCACACACACTCACACTCATTCATGCACCTACTTAAGCAAACTTTTTTCATTCCATTACTGAATGAAAAAAAGTTTCAGGTTCTTTTGCTACACCTGAGACATGTTTCCATCACTCCAGCCTCCATCACTCCAGCCTCTGCAACAAAACAGCTGTTGTCTTTATGAACAATGCATTGTGTCTATTAAAGGAATAATTCCTTAATTTTTTTCTCCCACTTATCCCAGATGTTGTTGTTCAGCCAAAACTTGTTTGGAGTACAAATTTTGCTTCTTTAGTTTTAGCAGTGAAGCTATGAGGCTAACGAACACGAGAACTCAATACTCAGCCGAAGACAGTTCAAAGCGTATTTGGTGTAAAACTCTCCTAAAGAAAGTCAGTGGCTGTGAACTGAACGGATGTCTTTGGGTACCTGCACAAAACACACAATCTACCACAGAGGGTTAACTCCAGAAGTTTGTCTTGGGCAATTGATCTGTCATTCGGGGAGGGAAAGGTTTGTCAAACGAGAGTTTTGTTATTTTGAGATTTTGGAGTGTCGAGAAAATGGGGGTTAGAGCACTATATTGGATTGTTAAGCAAACAGAGGGAAGCTGAGAGAAGAGCTACCCTCCAGACCTCTGACTCTCTATTATTTAGAGCCTCTATTATTTTATTAGTTCTGTAAACAACAAAGTGTGTGAACACCAGGTTTCTGTAAGTGCACATTTCAGACGACCTCAAGTAGACCACTAAATCCTCCTCCCACACCATAAAGGCACAGCAGTGCCCTAAGACAACCCATACGGGCAAACCTCCTATTCCCCACCATCACCATGTTCTACATGGGCACCACAGAGAGCATCCTAAGCAGCTGCATCTCTGTCTGGTACAGCAGTGCCAGTGATGCAGACCAAAAGAACATGCAATGGGTTGTTAACACAGATGGTATCATCATTGGGGCATCTCTCCTGTCACTACAGGACATCTTCCACAAGCGTTGCATCAGAAAGGCCTCCTACATTGTGCACAACTTCTCTTCACATTGCTTTCATCTGGAAGAGATGGTATTGCAGTTTCAAAACCTGATCGGCCGGATTGTGTGACATTTTTTTCCCCACAAACCATCACACTCCTCATCACACTGCCTGCACCCCCCCCCCCCACTCCCACTCCCCCTGACGCACACACCTGAACAGGGAACTGACACAACCTTCACCTTGCACTTAACACATCACACATACTAAAAACACATCCAAGTTGCACTTGTTCTTGGACGCTGTCTCAGAGTTTCTGTATTTTTCAGAGATGGGTGGCATATTTATTTATTTTGAACCAATGCTGATCTGCACATATAAAGCACACAATTACATTCCTGTTTTGTTGCTTTCCACCTGATGCAACATTTGATTTTTTGGATGCACCATGCTGCACATCCTTGTACTAAACTGTGCATTTTACTTCTAGTTTAGAGTTTATACTTATAGTTTATTTATATATGAGTACTCTGTCTTAGTACTCTGTAAAATCTGAAGCCACACAGTCTCATCTCACGGTATACATGTATATAGCTGAGATGACAATAAAGTTCACTTTGATTAGGATATCCATGTGTCAGACAGCGGTTGCTGGTTTTGGTGTAAGCTGTAAGTATGTGGACATACTTAAGGCCTTTCCAGAGGTTTACATGTATGACCAAGCCAGACATGATATACAGAAAGTAGTAAATTATACAGAAACTAATGTTTCTAATGATAGAAGCACATTACTGTAGAAGCTCACAATGTCCTCTTTTTCATTTGCTCTCAGAAAACTACAAAACTTTCTTCACTTTAGTGCGTGATTTACTTAGTTGAGGCTGTGTATCAGCATGTTAGAGGATGTTAGAGGAGGTTTCCCCCAGCGGTTACAGACGTTGTTTACTCAGAACTGAAGTAGGACTGGGTGGTAGAGAGTCTATGGTTTGTCGTGTGGGAGGATGACAGATGCACTCCTCAGACTGCAGTTCTACCAAAGGGGTCTCCTTCTGCACTCAGAGTGTACCACACACATTAGAGATTATCAAACTGAAAAATGACATCAGCACTCAATCTACTTTCCATGCACGCCCAATGCAACAGCAGCTTCCGAAGAGGAGTGTAAAGGTGAACTGGGCGTTCTTAAAAGGTTATTAAAAAAAAAGATCAAGCTCACAAAGAGCAGTATGTTAGCAGTAAATATCATGGTTACATTATTTTTTAAAGAACATGTTCATCAAAAAAAGTTGGATTCAATTTGGAACCCTGGTTTAACACTTGTCATTTTACACTTGGCCCCATGCCCTCAACTGACTATGAGTGGTGACACTATATAAACAAAATTACCCTTCTTTACCTTTTTGACCGTAATCTACCCCAAGTGCACTCTTCTTTACCCTCCCCCTCATGTCCTATCCTTAATCATTGCAATTATTATCCTGTGATTCACTTTTTAACCCATACTCTTCTACCCTTTCCTTTTCGATCTACCTCTACTCTTACCTCTCTTTACACTTGTCTCTGTTATCCTACTTTAATCCTCCTTCTGTGATCTACTCCCACTCTTACCCCTCTTTTCCTTTCACTCTTTGATCTACCACTACCTGTGACCCTCTTTAAAAAAGTGTGTGAACACACTTCAGCACACAGTGTGAGCTTATCTGCATTGAACCCCTCACCAAGTGAAGCAGTGGGCAACCAGCGACTGCTCCCCCGGGGAGCAATGTGTGGGGACTGGACCGTGGTACCACTGAGATTTGGACCCATGATATTCCGATCACAGGGGCACCACTTATCCAGAGCGACTTGCAATCATTAGTTATAGGGACAGTCCCGCTGGAGCGACTGGGGGTTAAGTGTACCCCTCTGTATCCATCTTTTCCTTTCCCTCTTTGATCTAGCCCCACCTGTACCTCTCTTTTCCTTTCTCTCTGTGATCTACCCCTACTTACCCCTCTTTTCTTTTCCCTCATTAATCTACCTCTACCTGTCCCCTCTTTACCGTTCCCTCTATGATGTACCTATGGTCTTACCCCTCTTTTTCTTTCTCTCTACCTGTTCCCCTCTTTTTCTTTTCCTCTGTTCTCCAGCCCTCCCCAGACTTTAGCCTCTTACTACAAAAATCAGGTCAGGCATACCAGAGTGGTCATTGTTACATCACTGTACACTATCTAATTGTCTCAGAGACTGTAAAACCAGTAGAACTGGGTAAACAGTCAGTCGGCTTTGATTCGTATAGTCAGAGAGACGCTACAGTGACACACAGAGGTAGCTATTTTTTCCCAACAGGTGACTTAACAGTGCAAAAAAATGCCAGAGTGCTTAAAAACCCAACAGAACTTTATCTAACATATTGTTCCTGTCAGAAACTAAACCTTGTATCTCTAAACGTGCCATTTAAAAAAAAACATATAAGTAAAAAAGTAGAAGATATGAAGGTTCGGCCTCCACTGATACAGACACACACACACACACACACACACACACACACACACACAAGTTACCTGAGGCATTCATAGGTTAAATATCAAAAGGAAGCTCAAACTAGCTTTTCTCTCTCTCTCTCTCTTTCTCTCTCTCTCTCTCTCACTCTCTCTGTCTCTCTCTCTTGGGAGGAAAAGATCTGCTATTCCTCATTTGCATAGTGCACACTGCTTTAAAACGAAGCAAAAGAAATGAGAGAAAAAAAACAGTGGTAGAGCAACGCACCCATCAATGCTTTTTTTGAGATAAATGCACACATGTCTGTTCTTCTCAGAGGTGTTTCCCTGTCTGAATTCCCCCTTCTTGTAAATGGGCACAGAAAGCACAGCTGCTCTTCAAGGGAAGGAGGAAATTCACTGTAGCGGTTAAACAGAGGCTGGGCCAGTAAAGCAGTAAAATCATTAAGTATGGTTAACAGTGCTTATAATGTTATATTGTTGCACATTGTGAGTATGATTATTATCATTATTATTATTATTATTATTATATTATTATTAACAGATGGTCAGTGCCGCCACCTAGGTTTGTGAAAACAGAAGAAATCATTTTAGTTCCTGCCTTCGATGACGTCTGCTTCTCAAGGCTCATGGTTATTTATGATTTCAACAGACCATGACAGCCGTTTGGGTTTCTTTCTTTGTCAAATAATGAGGAACTTCATGTAAGGGAAGGTTATAAAGCTTCTGGTCAACATTTTGAGCCCAGTCTCAGGTACCCCTGCCCTCTGACTCATCTTCCTTTTATGAAGCAATGCAGCGCGGGTGCCTCGTACAGGTGTGATGTTTGGTGGGTTTGGTTTTCCTTTTCCTGCTTGTCAGCCATCAACTTTCACTGTTTTTTAGGGTTGGTGTCTTTTACACATTAACACACACGCAGAACTGGTTTCATGCGTAGACACACAAAAGAAACTAACAAGATCAGAGACGATGCCACTGAACTTCTAAGTGTGTTGTTCTCATCATGGCTGCTCACACAAGCCTGAATAATTGAACCTTCAGGTGTTCACCATTAACCCCTCAACTGCACGAAAGATAAAATCAGTAGCGGAACCTTGAACACTGAATTTAATCTGCTTTTTAAGAATAAAGCAAGTCATATACTCTCAGAAACCACATAAGCATGTCTTTTAGAGATTACATGGTGTGTGATGATTTAGGTGAGAAGTTAGTAACTGTTGTACATGCACTATTCGCTACCTACAACTGACTCGTAGCTCCAGTGCTAAAATGAAAGAAGTAAATTTGACTGCATTTAGAGTAAGAGATTAAACTGTAAATTTACCATGAACTACCGTGTCTACCATAAATGATCTAATGTTACTACTGTTATAGGTCATTTATCACAGTTACTAAATGATTCTGTTGAATTAATGACAGCTGACGCTGAATAATTCATAGTAAATAATAAATAAATAATGATAGATAATAAATCATTCATGGTATTTTGAATTATTTATAGCATGAGCTGAGTATTTATTTATAAGATTACTCTTATTAGATAATGATTAATTCACAGTGGATTCTAAATAATCCCCAGAGGATACTGAATAATTCATTGCAGATAATGAATAATTCATGCTAGACCCTGAATAATTCATAGCAGATACTGGGTAATTCATGGAAGATACTGAATAATTTATAGTAGGTACTTATACTGAAGCGTAATGTACAGTACACACTAGATCATTAATAGCAGATCCTAATGACTAGGGGTTAAAACCTAATTAATTGTGTTTTTTAAAACATCCCTGTCTGATCTTAGATCCATGTGTTTAGCTCGGAAGCATTTTGTATATGAAGGTCCGGTTAGTTCACAAGATAACTAAATAAAACCCCCAATAAAACCTGCTGAGAGAAACAAAACCACTGAAATGGAACCAAGTTCTTGCTTGCATTTAACAAATATTTTAGCATGGGCTTCATTCCTTATGATCAGAAATGACAGGAAGGAAGATAAGAAGATTAAGCTCTTGCACTTCAATTCCAACTCAATTCCAAATTCAGCTACAAAACTTACAGATTACCATCAGAGTAAATACTGAATAATTCAAAGTAGATACTGAATAATTTACAGCAGATACTGAATAATAGTAGTTTCTGACTAACTCATGGCAGATACTGAATAATGTATATTTATTAATAATAAACAACTTAAGATTACTTGCAAACTACAAAACATATATTTTGGTTTCACAGAAGTTACTGAATAATTCTTTATAGAGTCACTTAAGAAAACATTCAGTTTAAACCTGAATGCATTTAAATAGTTGCTGAATAATAAGATTACTTACACATAGCATACATGATTTACATATTAGATTCATAGTAGTAAACCAGTCATTTAAAGGTGTTACTGAATAATAATTAAGTTTAAACTGCTATTTATACATTAGTTACAAGTAGATTTCTACTTCATAGTAGTTACTAGATCATTTATAGTAGTGTAGTATTATAGTATTAGGATAGTATTAGGACAGTAGCCTTCAAATCTTTTTTTTTCCTTATTCAGTTCACTACTACTGGGTTTAAGTACTGAATAAAAAACAAAAATATCAAAGCAAAGGCAGTTTTTCAGTGGCCTAACTGTGACCTCTGACCTTGTAGACTTCTCCATACGTTCCTCCTCCGACGCGCAGCAGGATTTCGAAGTCATCTTGAGGGTTTCTAGTGGAGATGTCCAGAGAGTCCATCGAGCCAGGGACACGTCGTCTCCCGCATGGGTGTTTGCGCGTTTTGTGTGTGCGCGCGAGTGAGAGTGTGTGAGTGTGTGTGTAAATGTTCTCTCGTTCAGCTGCGTAACAGAAAGTTTTGCAGACCCACTCTCAAAGGGCTGAGCATACACCTTTTTCCTCTTCACACACAGGCCCTCCCTCTGTCTCTTTTTCACACATACACATACACTCTCTCTCTCTCTCTCTCTCTCAGGGACTGTGTGGTTCATTTAAATTAAACTTGGTTTTATTTCCTGTTTGGCGAGAGTGTGTGTGTGAGTGTGTGCATGTGTGTGTGTGTGTGTGTGTGTGTGTGTGTGTGTGAGTGAGCAATAGTTTTAAAATGATAATGTGTGTGTGGTTGGTGAGCGTCATAAAAGTGTGAATGTGTTTTTGTGAGCTGTTTGACATAGGTAAAAGAGTATGTGTGTGTGTGTGTGTGTGTGTGTGTGAAATGTTTGTTGATTAAACTCCTGATCATATACATAGAAAAGAATACATTTGAGGCATATTATTATTACCATAAAAGATACAGATGAGGCACATATATGGTTCCACATCCTGATATGTATAAAACTGTGTGTGTGTGTTTGTGTGTGTATGTGTGTGTGCACTGTGCTCTGCAAAACTGCACTGCTTGTGTGGCTCTGAATGGTTCAGCTTCCTGTAGAGCGAGAGAACCAAAGTGAAACCAGAAAAACTGCTTCCACTCAGGCCTTATCTCAGCTCACACTCAACATATTTTACATGCCTTTTCACACACCGTAGCACACACTCCCGTCCAGCCATGTTCATTTATTTTCATCACTGTATATTCATTCAATTCAGTGACTGAGTTTTAAAAAACCCTAATGACCTGTGAGTCAATGCAGTCAATATAACCAGACCACCATCTGCCATCTGGTGGTCAGTGGAGAGATTGGACAGGCCTTGGCTGGCTTCTGTTTTTACATGGACTCTCCAAAACCACATTTATCAAAAAATATTTTCAAAATAAAATTAATTGGTCAAACAATATGCTCCGATTAATTATTTGACATTGACAGTCTTGAGGGAAGTCCATCTTGAGTGATGGTTTCACTTAACAGTAAACTATTTAGCAGGAAATGTAAAAAACTGTGATGTCTTAAGGTGCTAAACTATGCATTGCTCTGAACTTTAAAATGAATTGTACAATTCTAGTCAATAAAAACGATTTAAAATCCATTTGAAACCTTTAAAATCAGTTATAGAACATTAAACTAAATTTAAAATTGTATACTTTACAATCAGTTCTCAGACATTACAATAATTTCTTGACCCTTAAAAGCATTTTTCATTTATCCAAGCGTAATCAATTACTTGCAGTTGTCAACATTATCATCATTTCTAAAAAAATTGTCATCAATTCTAGAAAATGTCAAGTTTGTTTTTAGTGTGTGTCCCTTCCCCCACATTGTTTTTCCTTCATACATGAATTCGCACCCTTTCTTTTGAAGCCCAGCCAGTAGGGGGCAGTGAAGCACTGTCTTGGTGTAGACCACCACCGTCACCAGGTGTTTAGACAGGAAATGTGCTGAACAGATTTCAGATTGTGAAAAAAACAGAAGTGTGGGGTAACTAGTTCCATTTCCTCAATTCCCTTTACTTAAGAATATTTTTGGTTAGATTTTTATTTTTCTGAGCAGTTTCTTTGTTACCATGGAACAGAATTCTGTTACACCCACACCCACGCCCGCACCCACAAACAAACAAACACAACAAATTAATCAATTAATTCAGTCAGACTTCAATGTTATTGAACAATGTTTTAATATGAAAAAATAACAACAAACACAATTGAATTTATCCTTTTTAAAATAAAACATTTACCGTGGTGGTGACTAGAACCAGACGTATCCAACAACATGAGCGTTCATATGGAATATTGATGGTAAAATCTGATAAATCTAACCTGAAACAGTTTTCTTTAGGGCCTAATTGGCCTCACAATGCCTTGCATGTATTCCGCCACCCATGACTGGATTTAGTTTCAGGACCAAAAATAACGTCTCAGGCATCAGGCTGCGCATTCATAATTATTATACTGACTTTTTCTAGGGGAGCTTTTACAGGCTGGTTCCATTTACCACCACTGTGAAGCCACATATTTGCCTCAAACCAAAAATCACCTTTCAGCATTTGATGCAAGAAAACCTAAAAGTATGGAGAAAAAAAAATCCCTGAAAATCCCATGGAGCATAGCCTGAAGGTGGTACATGATGAAGTTTGAGTTTTCTGTTGTAGAATACCGGCTGATTAAACCTGGAAAAAAAAACAAGATTTCAGAATTCAATGTGGTATATTTCATATACTTTTTAACATTCTTTTCCAACTTTCTGCTTTATTCAATCAGTAAAAAAGCAACATACTGCATTATAGAAAGTGGGTCTTTTTTGAGTCTAACACTTAGAGTTTAATAAGAGTATTCTGATCTGAAACTAAGTGCAGTTAAAATGACAAAATTACATACAGTATATGTGCTGTATAACTACAGATACCAGCTAAATGTTTCTAATTAATGCTAAATAAATATTAAAAAGTAGATTAGAGTAGATTTTAGTCAACTAAAACCTGAAAATACATTATCTTTTCAAAGCATCACTCATTCATTACCCTGTAAAAAGATTTGTCTTTAAAAAGAAAAGAAAAAATCTCTAATATCCAACCAATTCTTTATCTGAGGTTCAATATAATCTCAAGTTTATAGCAGCCAAATTAGCAAATTAGCTTACTGGCTACTTTTAAGTGAAATCATAAAAATATGTAAAAAAATTACTCTTAGGAAGTTTAAATGATAAGTTAATTTTAAAAAACTGTTGTACTGTTAGAAATTCAACCATGATTTCCTTCTTTTTTATTTTCAAATTTAGCTAACTTTTTACAGTGCAGTTAATTCTCCTTTTCTTTTCTCTCTTTCATTCTTTTTCTTGTTCTTTTGTTCCATTAGTTCCTATTCCATTAATTCCATTAGAAAATCTTTCCATAAGAAATCTGAAGTTTTAACTTCAGACTTGAAAACTTGGTTGACTTGAACTTCCATTAATAACTGATTAGAATGTAAAACACACACTATAATTTAGTTCTGTCACCTTGAGTAAATAAAACCTTAAGTAAACAAGGTTTCTTCCTTTTTTAAGTTAAAGCTTGACATAATATTTTTAGAAAGAATGTAATGTTTTATCAACCAGGCTTTTTTAGTTTTGTCCCTTAAACAATTATTTAAACGCAGATTCTGTTCTGTTGACTTTCAGTTGGAAGATGAAGGAGCTCAATATTTTAAGGCAAAGGTTCTGAAGCCATTTTAAGCCAGATTTTACTATGTTACCCAAATTAGCCTTTTTTCTTCTTTTTTTCTTTCATTCATCCTCTTTCTGTTATTTTCTCTGCACCCTTTCTTTCTGTTTGTTCGCTCTTTCTTTCTTTCTCTGTGTCAGGCACTACTGGGACAGTGTTTGGGTCCCTTCAGCCTTGGAGCATTGGGCTGCCTACTAGTGTGTGTGTATGTGTGTGTGTGTGTGTGTGTCTGTCTGTCTGTCTGAGTGTGTGTTTGTGTGGGTCATCTGTAAGAGTGATTGTGTGCCTGTGAGTTTATATGTCTGTTTGTGTGTGTTTGTGTGTGTGTGTGTGTTTGAGTAGGTGTGTGTGTGTGTGTGTGTGTGTATGTCTGAGTGTGTGTGTGTGTGTGTGTGTG
>JBBPCY010064934.1:0-10861 GCA_037974405.1 Brachyalestes nurse
TTCACTGAAATTCTCTGTTTCACCGCGGTTGGGGGTGGCGCTGTTTCACGTTTTTGACCAGAGCCTTGAGGAGCTGACATTAGGAGAGCAATCTTACTTTTATGAGCATTTTGTTTCACAGCAGTAAAAAAGTGACAGTTTTTTGTATTATTTTTCTTGGTGAAACACTGTTTCACTTGTAGTCTTATAGAAACCACCACTGGTGTGAGTGTAGTTATAAACCAGAGTGTGTGGAAGGTTAGAGGAGTTGATGACACTCTCTGACGTCTTAGTGAAACCCAGCACCGACTGAGGCGTGTGAATCAGTGTCCGGCCGAGGAGAGCCGGGCTGTTTTTGTAGGTGCAGGATAGACGCAGAGGGTCACCTAAGCCTGAACAGAGGAACACACTCAAATATTTTTCTGAGAGGAGTAAAGACTTTCTTTAAAGAAACATGGCCTTCATTCTCTCCCACTGTGTTCTACTGGCATGTAGATCCACAGTGCAGGCCTGGGGTTTGGAGGCTATGCTACACTAACTGCCCGAAATGAAACTATCTTAATTAGGTAATAAAATTTTTTCATTGTGTTATTTACAAATTCATCTGGTTCCCCCATTCAGGTGACTCCCCATCCTCTCGGCCAGGTATGTTATATTACGAAACAGAGTTCCCAGAGGCTGTCAGGGGGTCCCCCATCACATATCTCTCTCTCTGGACTCTCACACTTTCCCTGGACTGCCCCCTCTCTCTTTCAATCCCTCCTCCTCTCCCTCTCTCTTTCCCTGGACTCTCTTTTCTCTGCATTCTCCCTCTCTCTCTCTCTTTCCGCACCAGGATTGTATGACTCTGGGTCTCTCTCTCTCTCTCTGGACTCTCTTTCTCGCTTCCACTTCTCGCATTCTATCCCTTCCTCTCTTCTCCTCCTCTCTCTCTTTCTCTCTCACTCTCTCTCTCTCTCTCGCTCTTATTTTTCCTGACACTTCAGCAGGACACACTGTCTCCACCCTCTCCAGGTCCTGAATAGATAAACCTGATTTAGCTGCTTCCCCAGAAGAAACAAGATCAACGCATCAAAGATCGCCTGTTTCAAAACAATCAAAACGTCTTCATCATGTTCAAAATTATGCACAGAGGTTGGTCTTCGACCAAATAACACACAACCCAGAGTGGGAGCACAAGTTGGGTGTTTCCAATAAAGTGGCCAGTGAATGGAAGCACAAGGTTGGAGGTAGCTCAGTCCGGACCAAAAGATCATGGGTTCAAATCCTACTCTCAGCATACCACCACTGACCCTTAACCCCAAGTTGCTCCAGGGAGACTGTCCCCTGTAGTTAGGGAATGAAAGTCGCTTTGGATAAAAGCGTCTGCTAAATGCCATAAATGTAAATGTAAAGTGTCCAGTAGGTCATGGGTGCTGGAACCATTAAAGCAGGTGGGGGATGCCCCCCACACACAAATCATCCATTTTGTCCCCCTTACTTTTTCTCTCCCGGACAATGGCCAAGATGTGCAGCCCAGTGCACACACTCCCTCCCCTCACCCCCAGACAGTGGTCGAGACATAGAGTGCTGCAACACCCCCCACATTAAAAATGTCTCCGGCGCCTAGAAAATATTACGAAATATTTTATTATTTCAGAAATATCTTATTCTGCTGTCAAAAAACAGATTTCTTAAAGTATTACATGTTTGAACTCCTTTATTATTTGGTGATGTGTGAAGGCCTGCAGAAAAGTAATTCTATCAAACACAATACTCCTTTCTGGAACTGAGTGCACTAAAAGGTAATGCATTATAATTATGCAATGTATTATATTATGTAACATATTCAGTCAGTTATTTACCCTTCTTCACCAATATCTTCACCATTAGAGGACCTTTATTAGTCAGAAAATGCCACAAAAAAGCCACCTAATGTAATTATAGCTATTACGTGCTGAAACAGTTAATGAGTGCCTTTAAAGTTAAAGAACAGTCTAGAATTTGACTCACCACACAACCAGTTAATAGGATGTGCACTGTTACATATTCTCATAAAGGAAACTTATTTGGCATATTTTCATTCATAGTTGTTCAATCATTCACTGTGTAACAAGAATGAAAAAAATTGCAGTTTATGACGTAAACGGATATGTGGTAAAACAAAAACAAAAAAAAAAAAACGTATGTATGGTGTGCCAATGCTTTTGACTGGTACTGTATATTGTGAAGCCCTTGTTGTGTTTTTCTCAGGGATTGTTACTGCCCTCTGTTGGAGTACTACAGTATTACAGGGTAGTTTGCACCACCACTGTGACTGCAACGTCCACTGACCCTTCACTGATAGATACCAATAATACATAGTGCAGGATAATGCAGCTGGCAGTGAGGAAGATAAGAGGCTTTAGGACACACACGTGTCCAGAAAACAGGCTCTTTATACAAATCCATGCTCAAAATGCCTGGCAATGGGATGGTCTGCAGAGATCATGTAACGTCCATAACAGGGACTGTAAGGATAGTGGAAAATCCACTGTAAAAAATCACAATACAAATGTGCCATCACCATTTTAGACACACAGCCGACTCTGAGGCCTACAAAGCCTATATATGTATATGCTGTGCAGCCACTCATTTCTTGGTATTTTGCATTCAAAGATCCAGTCTTTCTTGTATTTTTAATGTAGTCTTGAGGAACACTTCTCCAGGCTTCCTGTTTTAAACATGAAAAGCCTGTCCAAATACACTTTCAGTCCAGTCCCTGATCCTGACCAGTTACAGAGGAGTTTTTGGTTTAAGTCACACAGTGACCTACAAATGAATCATTCAGTCATAACAACACTTCTAACGTAAGTCCTGAATCAGTGAAGAAACAGGTGATCAGACTGGTGATCAGTATACTGGTGATGCTGAATGCTGAGTGGTTGGAGCACCTTTATCTGAGTCTGGCCTTATGGTGTCTACTCGGCTGTGTCTTCTTTAACTGGTAAGCTAGCTTGAGTTTCTTCTTGGTCATCTCTAAACTGCACTACTGCAACTTTCTTCTGGCTGGACTTCCGCTGAACGTAACAAGACCACTTCAGCTGATTCAGAATGCAGCTGCAAGATTAGTCTTCAATATCTTGAAATATCTTGAAATTTTTTTTGTGGCTGTCGCATTAAGTTCAAGACCTTAACAATGGCCAAGAACAGACTTGCACCTCCTTACTTGCACCTCGTCTAAAGACCCACATCTTTAAGGAGCACCTTGGTGACTAACCAGTTGTCTCACTTATATCTTACACATCTTTTCCTATATATTAAAAAAATAACCTTGGGCACTTACCCTCTTAATTGTTTTTTCTTACTTGTGTGTTAACCTCTGACTTGATTTGAGTCCAGCTTTACAGGTATGAAGAACAGATGTGGACTACTTCAGCATTGATGTCACTTTGGATAAGAGTATCTGCTAAATGCAGTACAGTAACATACAAATGAAAGTGTTTTGGGAGTATATCTGCAGGCATATTTAGACTATAAAATAGGCATGTTTTGGCCTTTTTTTTTTTACCACATCACAACATTGCGGTATTTCACTGTACGCAGGTGCTCTTGAAACGTAAATGTAAGCGTAAACTTAAACTTAAATGTAACTGTATTATTTCACCTGACGGTATTATGAACACCAAAAACATATATTCAATGTGAATAGTCATTTATCCTCCTCTGGATATGCAAGCTATGACAAGCTATGTTTTTGGAAACAAATGATCATAACAAGGGGTGGCATGGTGGCGCTGTTGCATTTGATTTCCTGGACAGGGATGTTCAGGGTCCTTTTTGTGTGAGTGTGTATACTACCAATCAAAAGTGTTTGCACCTCACAGGTTTTTACCATTTATCCATTTATTCATAAACAGTAGATTTTTATTCTTGTTAAACATTGGAAAATAGTTGAGTGAACAGCTATAAATGAAACAATGTCAAATAAAGCAAGTTTATTGTTTCAAGATGAAAGAATATGTAACAGTGCATGTCTGACATACTAATACCTGGTTGTGTGGTGGTGCAGAGTCAAATTCTAGACTGTCCTGTAGTGATAAATGCACAATTTCCATCACCTGGTTAAGGATAAGGGTGGATGAATTGTTATAAAAAGAAAAATATACGTATCATTGTGGGTTTAATGATACAGTCAGGGCTCATGGTTCGATACACTCACAATATTTTCAACAAAATGAGATTAAAAACAATTCAATATTTAAAAATAAATCTAATTGAAGAGAAATCATGACTGTGTTCAGTTCTGGCACAGTTCATTAATGAGACTAGAGCTAGAAGGTGGGGGCGGGAGGAAGGGGGTTTATGATGTGAATGTACTGTACTGGGCTGTTGATTCACTGGTTTAACACTGTAAACAATGCAGTTACATCAAATATTACAATTAATAGAATGTTAATTTTTCATGATGACATTACAACCAAAAACGGATCAACTGAAGGACAAAACAGTGTTGGTCTAATACGTTTATTCTTCTGGAAATGATGCACACATTAAAATCCAGGTCATTCAAAGCATAGCTTTGTGTTTATCACTTTGTGTCTTCTATCATTCTTTCTGTTGTGAAAAGAGAAGAAGACTCCTGCAAGAACAGATGGCTCCCCTTAAATCCCCCCACACAATCAAGATTAAGATTATGCCCAGCTCATGTGAAGTCTTAGACACATCCACACATTCATGCACTCATACAGACACACACATACAGTTTTAGGTTGGGTGTGCTGCCTATACATGACACAGACCATCATAAAACATAAATTTCCTTGAATTTTTTAGAGAATTTACATCAAAATACAGCATACAGTACTGTGCAAAAGTAAATTTCTTTATATTTTCCTTTGAATTACTTTGTTGATGAAAAAATAAAGTATTTCATGCGTCTCAAGCTGTCTTATCTTTGCCATTTTGAGCAGATTGCATAAAAGAAATCGGAACAAATATTTTCATGTGACAGGCTGCAAAGTGCCTAAAGATACAAGGTGCCAAGATAAAAGAGTTAGATGTGTTTTGTTCTGCTTGAACCATTCATCCATAGGTCACTGTGTATGTTAACAAACAAAAAACATTCCTCTAAAACTGGTCAGGTTCAGGTTCTGAAAATGAGAATCTTTGAAAGTCCTTCAGGAAGCCCGGCAGAACTGTTCCTACACCGAAAAAACAAGATCTTAAATATAAGGTCTTCAGCTTTTAAGAAGAGGAGGGTCCAGACAGGCTGGGCCAGGAGATTAGCTGAAACTGAATCAAAAATACAACACTGTTAATCAATAACTCAGAGTCTTCGCATTTAACTGGATTATTTCTGCACTTTTAAAGGTCAGTGTGTTCTGTGCAAGCAGCATTTAAACCTCTATTCATGTTTGGGGTCAGTTTAACCCCATTCTATGTTTAGTGTCTCTGTATAAATAATATATAATATTTTATTTTATTTTATTTTAACTGAAGTTTTCCAATTTAATGGGAACAAACTGGGAAAACACTAAATTAACAGGATGATTTGTTTTGTACGTGTTGTACGTCTATGCTCTTTGAGGTCAGTTTTACCCTGTTTTATAAAACAAAGGAAATATCAACATTTTACACACATTTGTTTTGGTTGTTTTAGATGAAATTGAGGACAATATGCTAGGATATGAAATTGTATAATCTTCAGAAAACTGCCTTCTACTTTAGTTCCATAACATATTCACACCTGTAGAAGTGTGAAAACCACTGATAAATCTCATGACATTGGGAGTAAAAAACACATTTTCCACCAGAGCTTTCATTTCTTTACAGATATTTCATTACATGTATGTTTTCTTTGAAGCACTGTTAGGTCATCAATTGGCTCACAACTTTGGGTCAGCCTTTGGATTACAATAAGTTTTATTGTGGAGACACTCCAGAGACAAAAAGGTTGAAAAAGAGGTCAGGAATTGCTCAGTTTTGGTACATTACACCGACACAAAGACTGTAAGTGTACTCTAGGGAGAAAAATTTAAAAAGTATGATATGTGCCATTTAAAACTAATCATTACAACAACTATCCATGCTGGTGCAGTGGGTAGCACTGTGCCTCACACCAAGGTTGGGGGTTCAAATCCAGGTTCTGGCCTTGCGTGTGTGGAGCTTGCATGTTGTGCTCGTGGTGGTGTTGGTTTCCTCCAGGGTCTCTGGATTCTCCCACAGTCAAAAGACGTGCTTGTCAGGTGAATCAGGGATTCTAAATCGACCCCTAGGCTTAAGTTATGAGTGAATGAATGGAGTGAGTGATTACAATAACCTGATAAGTCACTCCTGGTGCCATACATGACTTAAAATAAGCACTGTGATGCTGATTGACAATTTTGTTAAAATTAAATGAACTAATCTCACACTGACGGTGCCTTTTAAGACAAAATGAGAGGGTTTCTCTGGTCTAGATTTCATTTGTTTGTTAACAGCATGGACTGTGTGTGAAAAAAGAGCTAAAAGCATATTCTGCAGCCTTGCCACAAGAGCTGTAACATGACTGGATGCTTTATCAACAACAATGGGTTTTATTGGCTTAGTGGGTGATGACGTCATTGTCTTCTTATCCTTCATACCAAACTGTCAGTCCATACTCACGTTTGTGTGTGTGTGTAAGATATTATTCGTCCCTCTGTAATTTAGCGTATGGATCCGCTGGCAAGAATGAAAGAGAGCAGCTTATGAGGCGTCTGTTCATTGGCTGAATGAAGTCAAGGTTAGAGCAGCGGGGGGATTAAAGTATTTTTACCACAAAAGCCAGAGAGAGCGAGAGAGAGAGAGAGAGAGAGGAGGGCCATAAGGCATAGTCAGAAACAGATATTGAACTACAGTGTGGACGAGAGACCTAGAGGTAGACTAAGACCCCTGTCGAGACAAATTGAGAGGAAGACGGACAAAGACAGATGGATACGTAGAGGGAACAGAGCGAAAGGTGGATGGACGATTAAAGAAATTATAAGAAAGAGAGAGATAGAGAGAGAGATAAAAAGACTCAGAGAGAGTGATAGAAACAGAGCAACAGGCAGACTGAAAGACAGATGGAGTGAGACAGCCAGGGACAGAGGGAGGACAGAGACAGATGGACAGATAGAGCAAGATAGAGCAAGAGAGAGAGAGAGATTCATTAGTGCCATTCTCTCTGAGTGTGTATCCGTGAATAGAACTGTGTGTATAATTCGGGGCCCCCTTCATCCATCAGGCCCCCTCTCCATCCCACCGCCAAGATGATGGGCTTCCAGGTGGACGATGTGGAGATCGACCCGGTCACGCTGAACCTGATCATTCTGATCGCCAGCTACGTGATCCTGCTGCTGGTCTTCCTGATCTCCTGCATCCTCTACGACTGCCAGGGCAAAGACCCCACCAAGGAGTACGCGCCAGACCCCCAGCCTAGTGCCACGCAGACGCCTATCCGCCTGGTGGTCATGCAGGGGTCTCCTGCCACCCGCTGGGACCAGAACAAAACCGTCACCACCTATGAGGCAGCTGGCGGAGAGCAGAGGGAGAAAAAAACTACCCTGGTCTGAACACAGGACCTGTTTTAATAAAGGACCACAAACACTGTGGGAACCGGACAAGACAAACTTGTACATAATTCATTTTTAAACTTTTAAACGTTTTTTCTTTATAAATAAGTTTTTTATTGTCATTTTTGTGAATTATCCTGGGGCTGAAGCTGGACAACATCAGACTGAAACGGTGAGTGTGTTTATTTACTCACTTCTTTTTTGTGAATTTTTGTGAATGATACCTTAAAATTTCAAAAGTACACAACCTTTATAGAGTCCAATTATAGAGTAATCTCGTGTGTGTGTGTGTTTGAGAGAGAGAGAGAGAGTGAGAGAAAGAGAGAGAACCAGAAAAAGAAAAATAGTGTAATCTAAATATACATCCACTCCTAAAGGACTCTCAGAGTCTCTCATTTTCAGTCCAGTGCATTTTTTGTTAAGGCACACAGTAACCTTAACAGTAAGCATAACAAGGTACATCTAACTTAAGGCCTGAACCAGTGAAGAAACAGGTGCAGATGATTCCAGACAACCCCATCTCACGACTTTACGTGCAGCTATCACGAAATACAATTTAATCAAAATACGTACTGCAATCACGATTTAGGGTTTTTTTTGTGCTAGGACAATGCTTCACTAACCGATGTATTTTAGGGTTAGGGTGAGGGTGAGGGTTAGGTTTAGGGTTAGGGACTTTCCCTATCTCACGGCATTTCAACCTGTTTTAACTGCTTTGCAAACAAATACGAAAAGGAATCAACTCATTAATTCTTTCCTACTGTCTCTCAGTCACCAGTTACTGCAGATACTGCTGAAAATACAGGGTAGTGAAGCGTTGTCCTAACCCTAAATCGCGATGACAGTACGTATTTTGTGATGGCTGCACGAAAACTTGTGAGACCGGGCTGTTCAGACACCTTGTATTTTAAGCACTTTGTAGCCTGTCACAATAAAACATTTTTTCCCATTTCTTTCATTCAATCTATTCAATATGCCAAAGATGAGACAGTTTGAGAGGCATGAAATAGTATTTTTGCATCAACAAGGTGATTTACAGGAAAATATAAATAAATTAGTTTTGCACACTATGATATGTGGTTTATTTCATTGCCTCCTTGTAGAACCACAATGTAGACAATGAGGGTGTGTGTGTGTGAGAGAGAGAGAGAGTGAGAGAAAGAGAGAGAGCGCAAGAGAGAGAGAGAGAGAGAAAGAGAGAGAGAAAGAAAGAGAGAGAGAGACAGAAAGAGAGAGAGAGAAAGAGAAAGAGAGAGAGAGAGAGATTATATGTCTCGGCTGTAGTCCAGGAGAGTGATTTTGAAAAGTTGGGGAGACGCGCCCTGCTCTAATGGTTCCATGACCACGCACCATATTTTGCTTCCTGGAAACAAGCCTCAGTCACAGTTGGGTTTAAGGGACCACATTGTTGCTAACAATGAATGGACGCTAGTAGTCACCAGCTAGCATGATATCATTTAATAACTTCTAATTGGTGACTACTGGCTTTCATTCATTGTTAGCATGTATGGTCTTCTAATGTAGATGATTATATGTGTGCATGTATCAAAAACATTTTGAATATTAAAGACACACTGCTGCTCCCAGAAAAGTGCCCTTGTTTGAAAAAACTGCAGGTTCTATGAGGAAAAAGTAGTAGAAGTGTTTTGCCTGGCTGTTGGGTGACTGCAGGTCAGAGAGATGTTGTGCTCATCACAGCCAGTAAAACACCTGATGAGTCTTAAGAAACCCCCTGCTGCTGAAGTGGATTCCAAACCCAGGGCCAAACAGCAGGAGATTTGGCGTAAACAAACAAACAAACTGACTGAAACTGTGAAGCACATGGACCTCAGTGTGTAGTCCAGTCTTAACTGCAAAGAGCCAGTAGATCTTTGTTAGAGGATACATTTCAGTGGGAGTTTTTACGGCTACGAGAAATGAAGGTGAACCAGGACATAAATAAAAGTCAGCAATAACAAAAGCAGCACTGACAGACAAAACGTTCCAGTGGTTCGACTCCAAGTGAAATATTACTGCTGTACCATCACAGTATGGTTTAGGTAGAGCACAGTTCCTGTGTATTGATGGAAAAGTGCCTTTCGACTACATGCTGGCCATCCACAGTGAGAGTCCAAAAGTTTGTGCACCCAACATCTCTTCTGAAATCAAGGGTATTAATGGGATGGTTGCACTAGCAGTCCTTATTTTTCTGGGAAGGCCCTACACGTTGGAACATTGCTGTGAGGATTTGATTGCACAGAGCATCAGTGAGATCAGACCCTGAAACCCTCGAGAGTTTTATACTCCTTTAGCCTCGCCCGGCAATAGGCCTGATGGGCATCTGCTGTGAAGACAAGATGCATTTACCACCTGAAGAGCACAGAACATGCGGTTTAATATTTCTACAAGAAATCCTGTTGTCATGGGATTCGTTCTGGGGGCAAAACTCACAGAGGTTGAGAAAAACTGGCTACTGAAGAAATGTTCTCTGGCTCTCTGATCTGTCAAAGAGAGAGAGACAGAGAGACAAAGAGAGACAGAAAGAG
Organism: Brachyalestes nurse; assembly: GCA_037974405.1. Lineage (NCBI taxonomy): Eukaryota > Metazoa > Chordata > Actinopteri > Characiformes > Alestidae > Brachyalestes > Brachyalestes nurse. The sequence continues at coordinate 10,040 of JBBPCY010064934.1, forward strand.
AATAAGAGAAAGAGAAGAGAAAGGGAGAGGCGTGAAAGAAGAGAGAGGGAAAGGAGACAGAGCGAAGAGAAGGAGAGAGAGAGGAAATGAAAGAGATATGCTGACAGAGAGAGGGGTACAGAGAAAGAGAGTATAAGGAGAGAGAGAGAGAGAGAGAGAGAAAGAGAGAGAGAATCCAGGGGTCATATCTTATCTGCAGAGCAAAATTAGTTATATCAGTGAAGGTTGTTGTAACAGTGCCGATCAAACAGATCATTTCAAAGGTTGAGTGACGTTGAGAGTTGGGTCAATATTTGTCGTGCTGTGTTGATAAGAAAAACTCCACATGGGCCTGTAAAGTATCATAAAACACATACACACACGCATGCATTGGAGGCCTGGCCTCAGGTGAGAGTGTGAGTGTCCATGCATGCAGTTTTGGTTTAGAGGCCCTGTAATTTTGGTTAAATGATCAGTTTGAGAAAAAAAAAGTAATTTTATGCTTAAAACCGGTCTGTCAATGTGTGCTTGGTGCTTAAGCTGAATGTACTCACAAAATACAGACCTCAGCAACAGCTTAGAACGTGTTTAGGGATAACAGTGTCGTTCACTGTTACATTAAAGATCCTGTACCATGGGACAATTTCCTCACTTTTTCAAAATTATAGGCATTATTTTAGTTTATAAACAGGTTCTAAAGTTTTAGACACTTCTGCAACTACCCTAAAAGTTGCAAAAATAGTACATTACATATACGTGTGTGTATGTGTGTGGGGGGGGGGGGGGGAGGGGGGGAGGGGGGGGGAGGGGGGGGGGGGGGGGGGGGGGGGGGGGGGGGGGGGG